>OX460919.1:0-251509 GCA_949788335.1 Salpingus planirostris | reverse complement strand
CCTTAATTTCAACCACCCCTCTGAATATTCGCATCCCTCAATTTCAACCCCTTCTCGAAAATACTTGGTTGATGTGTGACTAAGACGATGACAAAGGTTGTAGGGGATGAATTTTTCTACACATACAGGGTGTTTCATAATCATTTGCAGAATCACCATCAACCCAAGCATATCAACAACACGAATCAAAGGTTGATCTGTGGTTGAAGTGGTTGGGTGGTTCAACCGCAACCACAAGAGCGTCAACCGCAACCACTTGATCCACTGGATGGTGCGGATGATGTGGTTGGTGTGGATGGTATGAATGATAGGGGTGGAGATGATGGGGATGAAGAAGAGGATAATGTGAATGAAGAGGAAAATACTGATGAGGGTAAGGAGGACGTGACGATAATGGCCACCGCATTCCGTAATCCGGATCCCACAATTTCAATCACCCCTCGAATATACTTGGTTGATGTGTGCTTAAGACGATATCGATGGATGGTGATGGCTAACTCGGCTGAAAATCCACTCGTGCACACGGTATTTGATCCAGTTTGTCATGAGGATCTATTGTTTAAATTACGATCTTGTAGGAATGTCATTCGACTGACATTCGTGCATATGATGGTAAAAATCAACAAATTTTAGCATGAGACGCTGTATAAAAATCGATGCAGGCGACACTTGATTATATTAATTTCAAAGCGTGGAACCTAATTGTCGTTCCCGCATTTATTTTCACCTCATTTTCAATAATCAGATTGATTTCGATGGTCAAGTGAGTTTCGCTTTCGCTTGTTTATATTATCTAATATTTTCATAAAGTTGTATTGAGATTTTTAACATATCCGATTCAACTGGTGGTGATTTATTGTGTTACGTCCTGAAAAGTCAACTCTATTATTATTAATATTATTAGTATAAGACGAATTTATGTTGTATATTCATTGCTCAAATTAGCGCAACATTAGTAAATTTACAAGAGAATTTCACATTTCATGTTAATTTCAAATTATTTTTTGTACGATAATAGTTTGGAGCATTAATCATTAGTCCTCTTCCGTCGTTTTTGAGAATTTTGTTTAACAGGCAAAATCAGCCCTCCCAAAAAAAAAATCAATAATATCGACTTGGTTTTCTAACTAATTTAATTAATCATCGATGCGATATTCGTATAGAGAGCGGTTTTTAGGTGCACCTACAATGAGAATCGCATCAAAATTGATTACCGCATCTCAAAGTTACAGGATTTTAGAGTTGCTGATAAATGACGGATATTGCCGGTTTTGCCTTTTCAAATGAAATTTCCAAAAACTGCAAAAGCGGCCTAATGAGTTATCATCTATTCTAAACTATTATTGTACAAAAAATAATTGAAAATTAACATGAAATGTGGTAATTACTTGTGTCCGCTAATTGTTTTGAGCAGATAATATTATTACTTTATTCTATTATTATAATAAATAAAAAATTTGTTTTTCGATCGAGTCGTGAATTATTATTTCAGATCATTCCTATTTGGTAAAATGAAATAAGTACGACACCCGTAAAAAACAAACCGTGCATTTCACTCATAATACCCCTTTATGCTGACGTAAACGTTAGCTTATCGCTGTAGTTGAATGGCTTATGCACCAGACAGGGAAAAGAGAGGTTTTGAATGTGCATATGAGGTGTATTCACGTCACGTATCATTACTGCAACCAGTACTAAGTACGCATTTCAGACGATCCAGTTAGTATTATTTTATCTGTCTTATTGTGTTATTGTCTGTGTAGTGTGACTTTTTAATTATTGTGGATAAACCGTCGTATCGAAAAGAATATTATGTTTTATTAATTAAAAGAAGTAAGTGTTAGACTATTATTTGATACAGTTGGGTATTTGGAAGGTAGCTATCACGATTCGTCTTTTGATTGTGATAGTACACATCTATCTATTCTTTACGGTAGGCATTAACTTCCAACTATTTGCAGGCTACCCTTATATGACGAGATTTCGAGTTGGTACTTCCGACGCTCTTTACGAATAACTGAGGAAAATATTTATGAAACTTTCATGTTCGGAAATCAATTTGTAATAATTCGAGAAGTGAGTATGTGAATTATACATGATGTCCTTCGGTCTGTTTTTATAATCACACCTTATTGAAAGATTAAAATAAATGCCTGGGAAGTTACTCCTGAAATTAGATATTTCCAGTTTTTACAATGAATGTCTCATAATGTATAAAATCATCGCGAAAACTGATGTGAATGATTCCACCTTCTCTTATAGCGTGATCGGTCCAAAGATGAAAATTCACCGGTTCACATGAAGTAGAGTGTCACGTCGAGCCACTATGTTCATCTATGAACGAGTTGCCAGAAATGATGTACGAAATATATGGATTTGACCATCGAACAATAAACTGGATCTCTGCATGGAGATTGACACCATTCGTTCTATAATAGAACAGACGTTCTATAAACTGTGCCAAAAGAACTTCAGCAGGGAGACTCAGGTATAAAGATAGTAGTTTATTTAATAATACATAATGAAATTATCAGGACTTTAAGGATGTTTTTACTTTCTTTTATAGGTGATACGATTCTGAAGAATGATACAGGTGACCAGTGAAAATTGAATTGCTATATTTCTACCGAAAAAGTGAACTTTACATAAAGCGTTACCATTACTTTCATTGTTGCATGTTCGCGACTATAGTTTTACATTGTTCAGTATTGTGATATCTGTTTTTACGAGTATTAAGCTGTAAAATTTAGTATTATTTGTTTGAGTAGGTAAAGTTTTATAATTCGTCTTCATTTATGAGATGACGATGAATAGAATGATAAATTGAAATCCGCATGTCTTACACTTTTTATTATTATTATTTCAAATTGTGGAATTATTGTCATATCATCGTTATTGTTATCTCATGTTGTGGAATGATTATCATTATTATTTTTATTATCAATTTTGAAAAAGATCTGAAAACTTATTGTAATACTAAGCAAGTGTTCGAGATACTTAGATGAAATTAGCTCATTACATTAATGTGTGTCCATTCATGTTACATTGAGATAAATAGGTTGCTCCTTTGGTATTGTAAAATGGAGAATCACGTTTTTTTTTTTCAATTTGTGGTATTAAATTCATCTGTCAAGTGGCGGATCACGACATTTTTAGGCGGCATGTAGTAGTAGACGTTCGAGTTATTCAAAGAATTGCGCCTTCATTATAATGCCAATGTAATATTTTATGAATATTATTCATGTGAATCTTTTAATATTCTTAATCGGCATTCTTAGGTACTCATTTTGAATCATTGCTCTGTATTATTGGGTGCATTGAACTATATATTGTGCTATTTAGTAAATACACTATTAGTTTGGAAGAATAGACATATACAATTCCATTGAGGTATGATGATGAGTACATGCATGAAACTCACTCCGAAATCCGGGGAACGAATCAGCTGTCTGTTTCTACAAGTATTAACCTGTATATTTATCGTTATTGTTATTGTCATAACTAAGTCATAAGTATCTTTTAGACTCGAAAATAAGTATTTAAATTTGGAGATTGAAGGTGTGGTGATGGTACTGCGCCGAAATGCGAATGAATTCAGATTTTATATCCGTGTTTTTTTGCTAATTGATTTGTGAAAACTGGACCGCCGTACGCACGGTACCATCATGAGATTCGTTTGTGTTGATATACAAGGTTTCCGGATACCCGAGTTCATTCCTAAAGAATTATCGATCAAAGATGGCGATCAATTTGCACACTATTATATTAAATCATCTAAGTCATATGATGAATTAGACTTGCACATCAAACGACAAGTTCAATATTTGGAAAGAAACCATCACAATCTGCGGTACGATGGTGGTTATGTGGATTGTGCCGAGTTGACAAATATTATTAAAGATCAAATAGTTGATCGTGGAATACGCAGAGTTTATGTGAAAGGTGTGTGTAAAGCCGATTATTTGAACTCAATTTTTGATACTATTCGTGTTCGATATGGTGTAATCGTTCCTAAAATATCTAATTTGGAAAATTGTTCCTCATGTCTCTGTGAGATGAAACCAGTCAGGGATGTTCCTCGATGTTTAAACCATACAAATAATCCCAATAAACTTTGTGTGTGCAGTTTAAGAAATTGTTTTAGAATATATGATTATGTCACCAATAAATTACCATGCAGCGGTAGGAGTAATGACGATGAGGATAATGATGATTTCTACATATTTGATGAATAATTTTTTTTGCTTGGGGAGTTCTCATCATTATCCTCATAACCGAAATTATTATTATTATTGTTATTAAACCGGGACCTAGTTGGGATGCTAAAAGTTGAAACTGACCGTATTTGCGCGAACATTCACACCGCTTCGATAATTTATCCATGCAGGACTATGTTGATGTGGTCACTAATAAGAAGCCTATTATCTATCCTGCTATGAATGTATTAAGGTCTCATAATCATTCAATTTATACTAAATTAATTTATAAAGTCGCTTTGTCTCACAATGATGACAAAAGGCAACGGGTACCTTCAGCACCTTGGCTCTAGGTCATAATAGAGATAGGTTACATTATTATGAATAATTTTATGTGTCGCCAGACGTCACTATGTTTATATGTTTAATTATATTTTATGCCGCTGTATATTAAATTACATTATTATTATTATTTTATTTTAATTACCATTACAATTATTGAGGAATAATTATCAGTATTATGTTATTATATTATTATTATTGAGGGAATTATCATCGTTATTGGCACCGTGCATACTGTGGCGCTCGGTCACATTTTTGCGCTTTTGGCGGATTTTTGGCTTGGTTTTCAATGATTGTCAATAGAATCTTCCGGTGGGCTGATTTTTGAAACGTCCAAAATTTCCACCAAAAGTGCAAATAAAGAAGCGCTGTGGTACATTATGCATGGTGCCAATACGCATTATATATAGAAATAACAGATTCTGATTAAATTTTACAGTTACTGAATTTATTTAATATAACGCATTTTATAACCCTCAAATTCCTACTTATGATCTCCAAATTCCACATTTGCACCATTATGGAAATCCATAAATGGGACATTTTTGGTTTGAGAACACAGAAATCGGGGATACCCGCATTTTTCATCGCATCTTACTTTGTGAAGTTTTTCCAAATATCCCGCACTTTTTAAACTCAATTATTCCGCCATCTTGGCTACTGTCAGTCTGGGGTTTTCACCCAATACGCCGGAATGTGGGCAAATTGTAATGCTTAGCTTAGAAATCGGGGATTCCCGCATTTTGTTTTTTAATTGCGGAACGCTAGGTAGGCAACCAATTAAACTCACATTTTGAGGTTTTTCAAATATCCCGCACTTTTTAAACTCAATTCTTCCGCCATCTTGACAGCTGTCACCTGGGATTTCCACACAAAACGCCGGAATTTAGGCAACTTGTAATTCTTAACCTTCACAAAACCTCAAAACGCCGGAATGTAGGCAACTTGTCGTGGTGAGGTTTTAGAACATACCTCCTGACACTACTTGTCTCAGTTTTGGGAAATGGAGGAGGTGAATGAGCCCGTGACGTTCAGCAATGAAGAAAAATATTGCGAGGAGTTTTTTGAGCGGACGACAAAAAGAGGAAGTGATGGAGCGTACGAAGTGCGAATTCCGTTCACAGAAGATAAACAACTCGGTGAGTCAAGGTCACGAGCACTTGCAAGGTTGCTACAAGTTGAAAAGCGCTTGGATAGAGAAAAAAATCTAAGTGACGGCTATGCGAAATTCATGAAAGAATACTTGGATCTGGGGCACATGGTTCCGGTACCGAAGTCGGAAGAAAAGAAGGGACGTTATTACATACCCCATCATGCGGTAGTCAGGGAGGACAGCACAACCACGAAAATCAGGGTGGTATATGATGCGTCGAACTACGAATGGAGTTAGTCTGAACGAGAGGATGTTGGTCGGGCCACGATTACAACAGGAATTGGCAGACATTTTACTCAGATGGAGGACTCATAAGATTGTGTTGTTGGCTGACATTGAGAAAATGTACAGGCAGATAAGAATTCATGAAGATGATCAAGAGTATCATAGAATTCTGTACAGATTTGATCGCAGCAACCCTATTCAGGAATTTAAATTAACAACGGTGACGTATGGGACGGCGGCAGCACCATATCTTGCAGTGAAAACGATTCAGCAATTGGCAAGAGATGAGCAAGGCAGATTTCTTGAAGCGGCGAAAGTGGCGATGAACGATTTTTATGTCGACGATTTGTTGAGCGGTGCGGACTCAGCAGAGGAAGCCATAAAAGTTCAAGGTCAACTGATACAGATGTTTAGAGCGGGCGGATGTACGCTGAGAAAATGGTCCAGCAATTCGAGAGAGGTCATTGAAGGGTTGTCTCCGGAGTTACGAGATGACGCGACTAAAGAGTTGAATGGAAGAGAAGTGAAGAAGTCGTTAGGGATGAATTGGGCGCCTCAAGATGATACCATTCGGTTCAAAGTCCAGATATTAGACAATCCACCTAATACGAAGAGGACGATCTTAGCCGAAGTGGCTAAATTATTCGATCCACTAGGGTGGTTAGCTCCAGTGGTGATCAGGGCGAAGCTGTTCATTCAGGCATTGTGGATGAAAGACGTGAAATGGGACGAGCCAATCTCAGACGACATTCAAAAAAGCTGGAATGAGTTCTACAGACAGCTGGCGGATCTCGAAAAAATTGCGATCAGGAGATGGACTAACCAAAATGAAAAGTCAGAAATGGAGTTACACGGATTCTGTGATGCCTCGGAGAAGGTTTTTGGCGCAGTAGTGTACGTGAAGGTGATTGCGGACGGTCAAATCACGATGATGACGGCCAAATCAAAGGTCGCTCCGATCAAAACAAAAACTACGCTGCCCAGACTAGAATTGTGCGCGGCGCATCTGTTGGCGAAGTTGTTGAAGAAAGTCCAAGTTGCGTTACAAGTCAAAAACGTGCGTATTTACGCATGGAGTGATTCAACGATCACGTTAGCGTGGATCCGAGGAGATACCTCGCGATGGAAAACGTTTGTAGCGAATCGAGCGGCAGAAATAAATCAATATCTTCCTGCGGAGAATTGGCATCACGTGGTATCGGAACAAAATCCAGCTGATTGCATATCTAGGGGAATTGACGCATCGAGGCTGGAGCATTTCCAATTATGGTGGCAGGGGCCAACATGGCTCAAGTCAACGCAATATCCGCTTGGAGAAGCTCAGACGGAGCCGGTAACAGAAGAAGTAAAAAAAGAGAAGAAACTGTGTCTGTTGGTAAGCACAAACAAAGAAAGCGTCAACATAATTGAACGATTTTCGTCGAAAAACAAGCTGGTGCGAGTAGTTGCGAAATGCTTGAGATTTGCAAAGAACTGTGAAAATCCAACAGATAAGCAGGTCGGCCCACTTACCGTTGAAGAACTGAAGGTAGCGGTAACGAGACTGATAGTGTTGGATCAAGGCCACGAATTCGAGACAGAAGTGGCTGCGTTATCGATGAAGAAGCCGTTAGATAGCAAGAACCGAATGAAGATTCTGCATCCGTTCGTGGATGGTGAAGGAGTCCTCAGAGTTGGCGGACGATTACAGCATTCGTTGCTGAGCTACGATGAGAAACATCCTGTAATTTTATCATCGAAAAGCCAGTTGACGAAGTTACTCATCCGAGAAGCACACCAACAGACGCTGCATGGTGGGAACCAGCAAACACTTGCTTACGTCCGCAGGAAATACTAGGTCATCAACGGGAAAAAAGCCGTGAAGAATGAAATAAATAAATGCACCGTTTGCGTTCGGTATAAAGCGCAAACCGCCCAACAATTGATGGGTCAGTTACCAGCAGCTAGGGTACGACCAGCACCGCCGTTTAACAATTGTGGCGTAGATTATGCTGGACCGATACAAGTTCGAGTATCCAAAGGCAGAGGGAATAAATCATACAAGGGGTACATAGCAATTTTCGTTTGTTTGGCCACCAAAGCCATTCATATCGAAATAGTCAGCGATATGACAACAGAAGCATTTCTAGCGGCCATGAAACGATTCATGGCCCGCAAAGGAAGGTGCAGCAACATCTACAGCGATAATGGATCAAACTTCGTAGGAGCGAGTAACATCATTGAGGCTGAGGTAGGCAAGTTAATAAAGGATTCACCGATAGCGGATCAACTTGCAACGTCAGGAACACAATGGCATTTCATTCCTCCATCGTCTCCTCATTTCGGTGGGTTGTGGGAAGCTGGCGTGAAATCGACAAAGTACCACCTCAAACGAGTAATAGGAGAGGCGACACTGACCTACGAAGAGTTATCAACGCTGACACACCAAATTGAAGCGTGTCTGAACTCGAGACCATTATGTCCATTAACGAAAGACATACACGAGACGTCAGTGCTGACACCAGGGCATTTTCTGGTAGGACAAGCGTTATTAGCACCAGCTGATGCAGTCCAAGAGAACGTCGACGAAAATTTAACAGGACGATGGAGACTTGTACAAAAGAAGTTTTTGGCAGGCATGGTCATCTGACTACATTCACACTCTTCAACAGCGCTACAAATGGAGATCGAATCAAAAGAATGTGAAGATAGGAGATATCGTTGTAATAAAGGAGCAAAATTTAAATGCAAATCAATGGCCCATAGCATGAATAATGGACGTACATCCTGACAGCGAAGGGGCTGTGAGAGTGGTGACAGTCAAGCGAGGCGATAATCTAATTTTGAAAAGACCGATCCATAAACTAATTATGTTGCCGGTACATTCAAACGTAAACAGTAGCACAGAAGAAAGTGAAACTGAAACCGTAGTGAGTAACCTTGCCCCAGCACATGTCGAATCACAACCTACCTCAACAAACACTGCAACAAAGACAGGAATGCTGAGTTGGAAAGTCGTGATGTTGGGATTGTTATTGTTATTCGCAATGTGCAACGCAAGCACAACGAAGCCACAATATCACATAGAAAACCCTCCACCAGAAATGTATATCGAACAGATTGGCCACGCAAAGGTTGATAGAGGGATATTTCGAATTGAAATAAAATTTCGAAAATCAAAAATCGAAAATGATACGCATTCCGTAAACGAAACCATCGCGCAGCTGAGTAACATGTGTAAAGAAATGAAAGAGCTTGCTGACACGATCGAATGCCAACCATTGGTGTATCATTTGGAAGAAAAACATCGACAACTGACATGGCTGAAGAAAGGAATCGAGAAATCATCTGTCAAAAGACAGAAAAGAGGTGTGCTTGGTCAAGTATTAACGTCGCTATTCGGGGTAAATGATGAGGTATACAGAGATATTGAGGACCTAGACAAAAACCAAAATGAAATAATTCAAGCATCGAAGCATCAGACAAAATTTATGTTACAAGCGTTGTCAACGTTTAACGATACTGAGCAAAGAATTTACAACAAACTCAGTCACTTCAAGGAAAGATTGGACAAGGGCATGGAAGCAATAAGAAACATGCAACATTGGTACAGCAAGGTCGATGAGAATAAACTGGCCATTCATTTATTAGGTGTATACCAAGTGGCAAGTAATTACATTGAGGACTTAGAAGACTTTTATAAAAGTTTGCTGAATTTGCACTTCAACAAAGGGGACTTGTATGAATTCATGTCACCAGCCCATATTGAAGAGGTCACAATGGAAGCATCGAAAAAGTTGCCAACGGGGATACAAATACTGTCCGTTCCGATTCAAAAAACCGGACTAGAGCACAGTCAAGAGTTTATCCATGTCTACGGATATTTTTACATGACTGAAACAACGGAATTCTTGCTATTAAAGGCCACAGCGATTCCGCAAAAAATTGAAGATGGGAAATATTGGATATTGGACGTTCCAAGTGACATCATTGGAATCGACTATAATTCACAGCAGTATTTCACGAATACGGCTGATGAGTTTCGTGAGAGCATCAAGATTCAAGATCATCAGTACATTTGTTCACCTGCGCAATTACAGAAAATTGACAACAGGCCAAGTTGTATAATAGATGAAATCTATCAAAGAACCGTTGAAACATCATGTCAAATAGCTCAGAGAAAACTAAATAAAATCATTTGGCAAGAGCTATACACGAAAAATGCTTGGTTATTCATTGCCCCCGAGAAAAGTCGGATAGCGATCACATGCAACGGCATTAGGAAAGACGTGGTGCTAAATAAGACGGGCATAGTAACAATTTCGCAAAACTGCCTAATCGTTACAAACCACGCCATTTTATCTCCAAGAAGGTCAGACATCATACCGGTATTGGCTGGATTCACTCGTCTGGTGGTGGCAAACCTGACTACGTCACGGATCCCCAGCGAACCACGTATTGAAATGAATCAAGAAGAAGTAATGAAGCCATCTGATAGATTAGGGAAGTTAAAATACGACGAAGAAGAATTCCAACAAGAGTTAGAAGAAACTCAATGGAAACAGATCAGACACCATTCGATAGTGTCCAGTGTCGTCACCACAGCCTCCAGTTTAGTTTTAGTACTTGGGGTGCTGTACGGTGTCAAGAAGATCTTGCGATGCAAGAGAAAACTCGAGCGCAAGGCAAAGCGCGAAGCAAAGGAAAAAGAGAAAGACGATGCAGCTGAGGTGATGATTGAACTTCAGCCGCTTCGAAATCTGTAGAGTTAAAGTTTGAGAAATTTATTATTTATAATTTAGAGTCAGCGTTAACAATAAGGTACTTTAGTGTGTCAAATTAATCAGTTTGTTTTCTATCCTAGACAAATAAGCATGAAAAATGGGTTCAACAAATGGTCTTCCTCAAGAGGTCCAACGTCGCCATCTTGTTTTGGAGGCGCAATATGTTCAATTGGGAAATTGACCAGATTTTGTAGATTTAAAAGATCTATGTTGAAATAATTTATTGTTTAGAATAAGTTGGGTAAAAATGTAACGCGTGCAAGTTCATGAACCCGGGCTGGGTAATTGTTATAATTTCGAAACAGAATTTAAAAAGTAATCGTTTAATATGGGACATCGCACCTGATTGCACCACAGAAGGAAAACTGCAGATCCAGTGGTCAGCGACCGCGTCGTCCAGAAACCACCAATCGGCAAATCAACCTACATTTTGTTTCTTACGAATTAGTTGTATTGGGTGTCAATTTGTTTTAGAGTCACTGATTTTATTATTAGTTATTAAGTTTATATGTATTTTGAGACTGAATATACAAGTTTAGTATTGCATTGAACTCCGTCGTGTAATTACTCAAATCTCTCCCTGGACACTTAAACACCGAAATTTTTCTTCATACCTGCCTGTGATGACCGCTCATGGATTTATTACTTGTTTTCTTTTCATACAGTAATAAGAGGGTTGAACAGCTCTAAAAGCCAAATGAGGGAACGAAGACTGCGGCGACTATACCTCCCACGTTCGAAACGAAGTCCGATGGGCGCGCAACCACACCAAAACGCGTCCGGTAAACAAAAATATGGCCGCGGGTACCAAGTAATCCGGGTCCACTCCGTGTGCAAAGCACTGCTCCTCGGCCTGTTCGATAAAAGCGTTGACGCTCCCATTATCTCCGTTGAAGGCCAAATTCCAATCAATTATGTCTTTTGGTTTAAGACACGACGAATGTAATGAAGGCGCCCCCGCGCCGGACGACAACCGGGGGTTCAGGGGCGTATCCGGAGTCTCGTCCTCGGACTCGCCCGACGAGGACCCCGTCTCCTCGATCACCGGCACCTGGCCGGATTGGTGAGGAGTAGACGAGGTCAGGAGACACAAAGTTTCTTTTCATAAGTAGCTCTTAGGGTAAGGATTCGCTATAGAAATTCTGACCTAAGTTTCTGTTTTTCAGGGGTATCTCCGATGGCTAGACGATTGATTCGACGGAAGACATGGTGTAGTTGGGCACGGAGTTTAGGAACTTCCGCCGGCGATCCCAACCACGCGTCCACCTCAGTAGCAAGGAGGGTAAGTTTCTCGCTGATAATCGCTTTCTCGCTCTCATGATCGGAAATGCCGAAGGGTTTGAGGGCGCCGCCCGTCGACTGGAGTCGCAGCAGCCCCCAAAGCCAGGACCGCATTTGACCCACGGTCGCCTCCTCGCCCATACCGCATACCCGCAACTCGTAAGCAAGGTCTTCCTGAGGCAAGTAATTGGCATCACTATTAATAGTATTGAATGCCATCTCGAACGCCGCGCCACGAACCGGCAAATATGAATACGAATGAATGCTATCAAACTACCGACAAAAAAAAGCACATGACCCTACTGAAAATCTCTCTTATTTGCAGTTGACAATTGACAGTTACCAAAAAAGGAGGCCCCAATTTGGGCGCCCAAAATCTGTTACGTGCCAAATTAGCTCTCCGACTAGTCCACCGAAAGTGCTCTGGCTAGCTGTGGAGAGGAGGTGGTTCGTCGAGTAGCAGGAAGGAAAAAGAATAAATTTCGAAAGAGTTTTAGTTCGGGTAGAGGCCAAGGGCGCCACCTGTTTATTGTAAAGCCCGTGAATAAAAATAGGAAAATATAAAACCGCAAATGATGTTATGTTACAGTGCGTGGTAAGAAAAGGAGGTTGAATTAAAGTTGCGCAAGTGTTTCAGAATCGAAGAGTCGTAACTCGTAACCACAAAGATTGGTTTACCGAAAAGCAAGATTTATAATAAACTAAAGCTACCTTATACTACAACGCGAGCGCACTTAAACTAGTCTTATCTGTGTGCAGGGTAGGCGGCGAAGCATTCCGAGGTCAGACGTCGAGATGGCCTTGGGGGAGTCGCAGGGCTGCGGTCGAAGGAGGTGAGCGATGGCGAACCTGGCTGATGGGAGGCTAAAGGCCAAAGGCCAAATGCCGGAGAAAAAGGACGAATGGTGGTCTTCGACCCGCACAAAAACCCTTGAGAGAGCGTGAGTTAGCGTGATCAGCGATGAGCGAGAGAGGATTAAGTGTAATAAAACCATACCTTGTCAAAAAGGTGTCGACTATTCGACGCAGCGATGTGACCAGCCACGTGGACGTTCGTTGAATCCCCAATAAGGGTCCCGAGAGTGCGACGATGACGAAGCTAACGAGTGAAGTAGTTCGCGAATTAATGAAACTGAATGAAATCCTCGTAGGAAGATTATGCACTCATTGAACAGCGCATGCGAGCGACATCAACTTTGAGGAAAGTACCGAAATACATTTTAGAGCTGTCTCAAATTATCTCTGCCTCGGGTCGCGCAAATTCCGAGCGTTTTTTCGGGCGACTTCGGGGAATATTTCATTCAAACTGCATTGGCAGTGGCGTAACAAAGTTAGGTGCAACAATCAAGATATTATATACCCATTTTTTTTTATTGTAATTTTTGTAATTTTTTAAGTAATGATGATGAATGAATAAACAATGATAATACCCTTAATAATAATACACATAATAATAATATTCAAAATAGTATTCAATATTCATGTTTGTTATAGTATTTATATCTCTTAATTATTGTATTTCAAATATGTTGGGGAACTTACAAACATATTCAATTCTATGTACCTTAATACTGATACATTTCGATTTGAAGTAATGTAGTTCAATACGTTCTTTATTGGCATCTACATTTCATGAAAATTATATCACCACAAGAAAAGGGTTCAGTGTATAGTTTGTTTACGAACATGTAATTATTCTCATCCTTAACTATGAGCTTCAAAATTTGTACGCATTCTCCTGTAATTATTTCTATATAAGTATCATTCCTTCGATTAGCTCTGTTGTACATTTCAGCATGTAGTAAATGCCTCTCGTAAATACATCTTTTATAACCTACAATGTTAGTTGTGGTGTTTCCGAAAATGGTTTTGGTCTCTGCACCTGACAATCTTTCGCTTGCGCCCAATAGAGTGACACCGTCGGATTTGCAAATATAGCGCATTTGTTCACTACTCCAAAAAATTATTGCAAAATTGACGTGTTTTTTCATTATAATTATTTTTGTTGATGATGTTCAGCAGTGTGTTGATTGAATACATTTTTTTAGCAATTTGTTTTGCAACTCTGACAGGACCTTTTACCTGTTACTTAATTATAAAATTTCCTCTTTCAAAAGAGAATGCACTAGTAGCCCAAAGCGAACCGGTCCTTCTGACGCTTTCGACGAGGTGGAGAAGGTAATGTACATTAATGGTCATTGAAATTTTGCCGTTCAAATTCTTCAACGAATGAATAAAATAACTCTTCAGCTTCTGCTAGTTCTCCAAGGGAAATTTCAGTTTTTAGCAAGTAAAAAATTGCCTTAACTAACATAGCGTAATTGTGCAGATATTTTTCACCTAAAGTGCCGTTTAAACATGGTAAACTTTAGAAGATAAGCCAAGATCGCCATTCACTGGCCTTCCATTTTGCCTTTTCAGTGATTAAAGACCTTGGGAAACGGTGAATTTCATGGTGAGGTTTGATTTGTTGTAATCGGTTATTAATTTTCCCAATTCTTTTCGGATTTTCTACGTAATATTTATGTCTACTTTCAGGATCATATGTAGTCCAAGTGCCCCATAATTGCCGTTCAACTCCTATAAAAATAGGGATTATTATTTATTGGAAATTAATGGAAAGATGAAATGTTCACCTAATAGTACCAAATGCATATATTCAGGAGGGAACCCCCATACCAAGTCAAAATGAGGTAAGTGGAGTAAAGCAGAAGGTCCCATAATTCCCCTTACAACATGCTCATAGTTACTTTTTATCACCTCATTCAGATCTTTAATATGAGACTTCATCGATAGCAATGTGGACGTATCGCCTTCGAAAGTGTATTTGATCTGTCGCTGCTTAATTGGTTCTCCTGGATGATGACACCAGCTGCATCCAAAATACCCATTAAACTGCTTGCGATTCTGGATAACTGGTCTGGCTTTAGAATCAACGCAACAGAGAAGAGATAATAATTCATAATTTATACAATTTCCGTCTCTTGTTATGGTAACACCTTCATAAAGTTTCTTTCCCTCTTCACAGAAAGATTCCATGATGGAATCCATCAAATGAACGTCGAGTTCATGATTGCCTACCCATACACCAACGAAAATGATGTGTCGGAAGCGTTTCTTAGGAGGCAGCTCGTTGATCATTGCTTGAATGGGCCACATTGAACACTTCGACGACGTAAAAATGGGAGCGCCATCTGTGTTAAAGTTGAAAGTCAAATCAAAGGGAATTTTCCGTAATAACGCCTGGTAAATCGTACCATCATATACATCTTTAATTGACCCGTCAGTGTTTAAGGTAGGTTTCTTTATCATTTTAGCTAGATCGTTATTTTCCAAAATTGCCTTCACTTGATTCGTTGTGCTGGCCATAATAATGCAGTGACCATTTTTAAGTTTGGTAGTATTTTCGGTGCAGCATTCTGCATTTGAGCAATAACGAGTTGGTTCTTTATTCCATCCTTCTTCAAAGGATGCAATAACGAGCTTTTGCAATCTGTGCAATGATATACATACTTGAGGTCTTCATTAGATGGATCAAACATTTTGTCTAATGAGTGATTCGTTGTATTGGAATGGGGGCATTTATAAGATGAGATTACAAAATTATAATACGCATATTTCTACACTTTCTGAATTTAATTATTAATATCATATCCGCTCGAATGATCACACCCGTATCGAAGAGAGCGGCATAGGTGGCAGCGTTCTCTGGATATTGGTACGGGACCAAAACAGCGATATTCTTCTTCCCCGTGATGTTCATAGCAGGGTAAACGGCCTAATATGACTTCATGAGTTTGATATCGGGGTGGAAGTTCGCTCCAAACATCATGCAGTTCCGATGGGCCCAAATGGTTGAGCAGTAAATTCACACCGGTTGAGAATAATAATTGGATACTGTCCTCGATTTTCTTAAGTTAAGCCATTATAGCGAGAACGGGTGACGATAATCTTTTTCTCCCCGCATTAATTGAATTATTAACAGTTGTCCAAGGGTTTGGTAGAGTTGGCGGAGGAGGAGGAGGTGTCGCCGGTGGTTGTGATGCAGGCGATGTTGGTGATGATGGCGTTACACTATATCTCGGTGTAATTTGATCGTACCGTCTCATCATGACGACGAAATAATAGAAATCGTTTTCAAACACTAGTCCACAACATTGGACGAATTGATCCAACTATTATGTGTATTATCGAATCTGAGGTATTTAACATAGATTTTATCCCCCTTCCTACGTAAAATTCGTTATATTAAATAAATGTCTTCATGTCGGGTGCGTTGTAATTCATATTCGTAGAAACTCCCCAATATTGATGATCCATTAACTCCTTCCAATAAATATGCCACAGGATCTGTTCTGTTTACCTTGCATATTCGGAACAATTCCGTACTCCAGGAAGGTCGATAACCTGGACGAAATAAATGCTTCTCTTTGCTGATTCGCACAATAGTTCCAATTTTGAATTTTGGCTTACGCTTCACTTTATTGGGACTATAAATCGTCTCCAAAATAGCTCGTTCATTTTTCTTGGTAATATCTATCGGCTTCATACCCGTCGTACGATGAACGGAATTATTATTATATGTAAAAATCACTCGATCTAATCGTCCATCGACCCAATTATAGGAGGCTTCCAACGTGAATAATTTGTGAAGTCTACCCTTGATGGTTCGTATTACACGTTCCACAATGGCAGCCTTGGTTACACTATAAGTATTATAATGATTTATTTTGAGTTTCTTCATCAAATTCTTGAATGATTGATTATAAAATTCTTTTCCCTTATCAGTTTGCAGATTTTTGGGAGTTTGATGAGTTTTTCCGATACATTTATCCATTATCAGACTCATGGCCGCCGTTACGTCCTTCCCGGATTTCGTTCTCACAGGTTCAGTCCATAGGTACTTTGAAAATGTATCAATCACTAACAAAATATACTTGAATCCTCGATTGTCTCGAGCGTAATCTGTAAACTCTGCCAAGTCAGCTTGCCACAGGTCGTCTATCCCGTACATGATAGTACGTCGGCGGGGAAACTGCTTGCGAGATGGTCTATATAATTCATTCACTATTTGCTCCTTAATCTCGATTCACTTGTTTTATTATTATTATTGTTTTTTACACCGCGTACTCGACGTTTCGTTTTCCGATTTTTCACAATTTCTTTTTGATTTCGATCTATGACTGTTTGAACGATGAAGCATCCGCTTCAGATAATTTTGGTGTAATAACCTCCTGGAGAGGACGCTTTTTCTTTATTTCTGCATTTGAAGGTGTCGACATTTTATCCAATAACATATGAATATGGGTTTTACTCTCTTCAAATAACTTTATCCATTTCTCATCCAATTATTGTACGATCTCATTAAATTCATTCTCCACTTTTCTAGAGTTGGAATTTTAATCGGCATTGACGTACCCCATGTTAACACAATCATTCACATCAGTTGGATTTCCGATATTGGTAATTTTTTGACGTGTATACGTCTTATAAATCGGTATAGAAGTGCATTTGTTGAAACCTTCGCGTCACGAAAGTGCTCACGAAAAGCGTGAGCGGCTATTTATTACGTCTTCACTCGAGAACCGCTTAGTTAATTGAAAAAAACAATTCAGTAAATGTTGTAGCGCAAAAAAAGGGGAAAATATTTTATCAATAACTTTTTGAAATCCGATAAGCGATTTAGTCAAAAAATAACAAAATGTAAAGCCATGTCGTAGTGTGGTCGACATGCGAGGAGGGGTCATATTACTGTGGTTGGGCAGCCGAAAAACGACTCTATTATTTCAACGGTGGTTTCGTGCATATAAGGGCGACACTTCACGCTGAGTGTTTAATGACCGACGTATTTTATTTTGCGCATTATAATCTCCATTTTTGTTCAAATTTAGGGTATTAAATGCCGGCTGTTGATATATGTCCATAAACCCATTTTTTGCGGCATCACTAACATATGACATATGACGATTAGATCGTCCAAATTTATCTACGCTCATCATGATAGTTACGAATTGACTGATCTAAATGCGTATTGATGCGAGGCTAATATATCACACCGGCATCTCTTAGTTGTTGTTCCAAAACAATAATTTCATTAGTATGAGAATTATTACCCGATCGTCGTGATGCACACAAAAGGGCCAAACGTTCCACCAACTCGTTGAGATCGTTCCAAAAAATATACTCCATGGATTTTTCGTTATACTTCAAAGAATTATTTTGCATAGGATGGTGATGACGTTTTTCGTAATACCCTTTACCCAAATGAACACGGGGAACGTTCACTCTGGTTTTTGAATGAAGTGAATGAAATATAGGACGCACTAATTTATACTTTTCGCCTTTACTGCCAGTGACTTTCCCATTTGACTCAAAACCTTGGCGATATAAATTTGTGACTTACACCACCCATAAATAATTTTCCAAATCATCACGATTATATTCATTTTCTCTAGGTGTTTTCATAAACACCAGCTCATAGATACCATGTGTCCCCTAATTATGCGTTGATTTATTTCTAAATCGCCATTTGAATAAATTTTCATCGGAGTCTTGCCAATAATCCACTTATCATTTTCCGCGTTATATTTGATGTTACGAAAATCGAATTTTTGTGGATCATTATCGAAAAAAAATCCTCTGACATATGGTTTTGCGATGTCAGGCATCGCTTTCATCATATCAGTGAGTAAAACTGATGATCTCGACGCCCTCCTCCTCCTCCTCCTCCTCCTTTCCCTCCACTTCACTACCCTCTTCACCCCCTCCTTCACCCCCTTCTTCAACCACTCCTTTATTCAACCCCTCCTCCTCACCCAGGTCTTCATCCAAGTCAACCTTACAATCCCCCACATCTACCTCCATATCATCCATATCAACACCATCGTCTTGTGGTTGATATTTCGATCGTTTGGGTTGCGGTGTTGATGATGTTGTAGGCGACATAAATATTTTATTTCGTTTTCGGATTCGCCCTTCAAAACCGCTTCGTGATGGTGTCTTCAAAACTGGACTGAAGGGCTGTGGTGATCCTGGTGGAACCGTCAAATTTTTCAATGGAGATATGACCGGTTCTAGAACATCTTCCACCATTTGTTTTTGATGCAGTGGACTCAATTTGAATGATTCAAATTTATTTTTCACATTATGCGATGCTTCGATCACTTTCTTCTTCAAAGTAACATTCATGATGACAATGTTCTCGATCACGATGTATCTATCAAACTACAAGCTACGTACATTACTTATATATTAATACGAAGTTGTCTATATTTCTGCGGTAGCGCCCCTTGGAGATGTCATCATCCTTTGAAATTACGAGGAATCCATACTTATCCTCCCAGCATCGGCCACACATATTTTTAAATTCAGAAAATGAGGGGAGATCGGTACCCACATGTTCTTCATACAGATTTTTCAAATTTTTATCATCTTGTTTGAAAACTACCAAAAAGTTGGCATTGTCTCGAATAAGATGTTTGGAGACACTCATGTAACTCTGGGCCAAATATAGGCAGTCGACATTCCTATGACGAGCCATACTGAAATCTTTTCGTATATTGTTCTGGGCTCCGCATATCACATCGTCGAACACGGAGACGGAGTTCATTTTGGCCTCAGACGGATCCATAATATTCTCGTTTTCACTGAAGGGGTAATATCCGAGCTTGGGTATACGTTTCAAAATCTCATTCAGCATTTGGAATTTGGGTTGATAAAGTAATTTGGAATATACGTAGACATTCTCAAAGCGAAGTCCGTTGAGTTCCAATAACAAACTCATCATCACATTAGTCTTACCACAATTTGAGGGGCCGACTATCAAAGCACGTATAGAGTTTGGTAGCAGTTCCCCATGGCGTCGTTGTCGATGTTGGGAGTTATAATCGCAATCCTGATTACGTATAGGTAGTTTAACATTTTGTGGTATGAACCGCATTTTGCTCGATACTGGTCCTTATCGATAATAATCGATTATTATATAGCGAAAATATATACTTATTATATAAGTTATTGCTGCATCATCAATTTCAATCAGTATAAATGTAATTGTTATACAGATAGGACATGATGAAAATGAAGGTGATCAACTCGATTATTGATAATCTGCCATTCGAGGCTCATTTGCCCGGATATCAATTTTGCGGACCTGGAACCAAACTGAAGAAACGGTTGGCTAAGGGGCAAGTCGGGATCAACGGCCTCGATAGGGCAGCTTTGGAACATGATATATGCTATTCAAAAACGAACAACCTCAGTGCACGTCACGCCGCCGATAAAGTACTACTATATAAAGCTTGGGAACGTGTGACGGCAAAAGATTCCAGTTTCGGTGAAAAAGCGGCCGTCTGGCTTACAACTAACGTGATCAAAACAAAACGCAAAATGGGGGCTGGAATTACGGATGGGAAAATTAGGAAAACACGAAAACAGGTGAAGAAAACGAATTGCAAAGGCGATAATTTAAAATCCCACACTCTCAAAACGCTGCAAGCGGCTCGTGTTGCTGTCAAACGAGCTGGCGGCAGAAATGGTGTTAAGTTACCACGAGTCATACCCATCCCGAAAACGAGATCTTTTATCCCCTTTCTTCTTCCAATACTATCCGGACTATCGGCACTCGGAGCATTAACAGGTTGGTATCTTCATCAATTACTTATAATTTTATTTATTGAATTAATAGGAGGCGCCGCTAGTGTTGCGAAAGCGGTAAATGCTGCGAGAATCGGTAAACAAAAGTTGGAAGAATCGCAGCGCCACAATAAATTAATGGAAGCAACAGCTTTGGACAAAAAAGGCGACGGTCTGTATCTGAAACCTCATAAAAGTGGAATGGGCTTATTCATTCAGCCAAAAAACTTCCATTGACTCTGCCAGCACGCCCCCTCACGGATTTTGACCTGCGGCGTTACGTAAAAATTCTTAAAATCCGGCATTTTCGAGGCGTATTCATGTGGGACGGATTACCTGCGAAACCTCACAAAATTGAATCCGGAATCATTAATATCGATTCTTCTGTTGGTAGAGGGACTCATTGGGTGGCGTATGACAAGCAGCGGTCTGACGTCACATACTTTGATAGTATGGGGAATTTATTGCCCCCTTTGGAATTGATTGAATGTCTTAAAAATTGTAATATCTATTATAATCATAATACTTATCAAAGTACCGCATATAATTGTGGACATCTGTGCTTAAAATACTTATATAATAAATAAATCAATAAATAATGTGGTATAATCGGTTTTATTCAGTCATGGCGCGCACGTTCACCCTTGTCGGTCGGGGTAATATTATTACTTCCGTTCAAGATCCGCCGATTTAGTTAAATTCCGATTGTAATTATTCGCTACAACTGGTCGGCTTGCATACATGTAATTCGATCCCCAATGTGGACGACACCAATAATAAATTTCATTATTATGGAAATAATGGAGCGCAACCCGTTATCTCAATCCCCATCGGATCTTACGAAATCACATCGATTGAAGGCTGCCTCCATCGTTTACTTCGATCTAATCTCACCGATGATGGAGATGATATCAAATTTAAAGAAGAAAAAATTGCAGACGAATTTCTTACATACTTCCGATTTACCAGTGAATATCGTTAAAGTCGTTACCATTAGGGTCGAGTGTAATATTTCCAAAGGCGCTTACTATGGCAACAAACCGTCACACACCATCTACGAGTTTACTCCGTGTGTTGAACCTTGATATAGTATAAATATCGAACCCAGAAATCCTATATATTTACCAGTAATTAATGAATCGATCATTCATGAAATAACTATCGAATTACTTGATCAAGAGTGGCGGCCTGTAAATTTTCGTGGTGAACAAGTTGTTGTGATTTTGGAATTGGAAGAGGAGAGGGGGAGACCGTTCCATTGATGCCATCATAATAATAATGGGGCTGGTATTTAATGACAATTCTGCAATATCAATTTCAGTTGATGTTCATCAATCATCATCATCAGTGAGGCGACCTCACCTCACCTCACCGCCATTAATATTCGATTATTAAAATCTTTGGGTTACAATGTCCGAAAAACTGGACATATTGTGTCACTCGTGAGGAAGTGCACTCTTATCGGCCGCAAGTCAAATCGTTCAATAACAACGAAGAAATTGAGTTTTTGATCAACCAACAGGATGCCTTCATCTTTTGGAACGATGCAGTTCTTCATATTATGTGTAAATTGGTCGAATCGAACGCGGTCGATGGCGTGTGCAAATTGACCAATAATGCTGGATCCTATCTGTTCCAATCCGGTACATATTTGTTGAATGGTCGCGAAATCGATAAAGTCCGTGATATTGGAACCCTTAGCTCCATTAAAGGGCTACTATGCTACAATAGTCAAGAATGTAATGCACTTCAAATGGCCGGATGGAATCCCAATGCGACTGAAAATGTAATTCCGACATTGAAAGGTGATACGTTCTCCTTATGGGTGCCATTGCGATTCTGGTTCGGAATATTCGAGGACTATCCTCACATTATTATGGGAAAACATCAGCTTCGATTGATCCGCAATAGAACCGACGATAATTCTTACATGACTACCGGTGCGAAAACAGCTAAAATCGAAATCAGCGATATGGAAATTCGTGTGAAACACATTTACCCGAGCGACGAGAGAAAACTTCAACTTTTTCAAAAAATGTGTGGGTGCCACAATATCCATGCCATTCCGAAAGTGGCAAATTCACGAGCTACCTGCCGTTAAGAACACCAAGAAGGACATTTGGAGTGTTCAGACATCTACCAGTCTGGAACGTCCCCGTTACATAATTTTAGCTTTTCAAACCAATCGAAAAGATAATGCGAAAAGCAATATTGCATCGTTTGATCATGTCAATTTAACTTCCCTTCGAGTATTTTCAAATTCCACTTGTTATCCGTATGATTCCTTACGATGCGATTTCAGCAAGGATGATTATACTGAGGCATATCAGGTCTACAGCGACTTTCAGCGGACTTTTTATCGCCGTGAACTCATGGAGCCAGCGTCAGCAATTATGAAAGTTTTAAAAATAAAGCATTATTCGTTTTCGATTGTTCCATGCAAGAAGAGGCTATCAAATCCAGTACGGTAGATGTTCAAGTGGAATTTGAAAGTGCCGAAATATTTCCACAACATACGAGAGCGTATTGCCTCATAGTACACGATCGACTTTTGTGAATTATCATTCATTATCGGGTTTAGTGACCGAAGTTAAATAAATACAGTCAGCAATATGTTGCAACTAAATTATCATGTAATGGAAGCGATGATGATGATGGTGGAGGGAAGGGGATGATTATATACTTAATTTTAAGTTTATTATTAATAAAATTGTATTTCAGCTTTCATTTTTGCTATTATTTTTATTGATATTATTTATTGTTAGCAATATGAAAAAATACGTACATTAATAATATTAGTATCATTATTACGTACTTATAGAAATATGTGTCTATATTTTCCATCGTTGCCGTATTAACAAATGATTTAAATCTATATGATCCAGCTGGTTCTATAATTTTATAAATTATTATTAATAGATTAATAGTCTGAAAATTTCCGAAATTTAATTCCTAAATACTTACCCCAAATTTTTGGAATCTACAATTTAAAATCTAAAAATCCAAAATTTCATATACCAGAAATTCCGCATTTTTCGATTTCAAAAATTGCACATTTTGTAATACGAAAATTCAAAATTCCGGATATTTGAACTCCCACCAATACATTTTGAAGCGCAACGGCGGTAACTTATTTCAAATTTATAATTTAGAGCGCCTCGAATTTTTACTACCAACTCGAACGCCTGGAATTTATACTATTAAATATTTATTTATTTATCAACCTTTCACAACCAAACAAAATAGAAATATAATCAAGAATGTCCGAAGACACCCAAAATAGATTACAATATGGAGAGAAATAAATCGCAATGGTATAGTTCAGCACTTGCAACGAATCACAAGTCAGATCTCCCACTATCCCACTGATAATATAAAATATCATATTTTAACGAGCATCAAAATCGACAAGAATACAATAAAGCATAACTGACCAAATGTGAGCAAAAGTCCAAGTCTTGAATATTATGAAAATAAGAAAGAAAACAAAATACTTACATATATAGATAGAAGTGAATATTAAATAACACATACATAAAACAAAACAAGCATGTAATTTTCTAGCCATAATAATAATGATGAGATTAATAACAGCAACAATGATAGCCCAAATATTGCCCTATACTACGCCCGAAACCTGGCAGCAATAATTCCTTGAACGCGGGCGGAACAACCGTATTCCAGAGGTGCACAATGTTATAGGAAAATGATCCTCTGAAAAACTAAAACCTAAAAGATGGAAAAGATAAGAAATCTCTTCTTCTGATATTAACATTGTGCACGTCTGTTCTAAATGTGATTTTTCTGGCAAGGTATGGTGGGATCTGTGTATTAATAATTTTATGATATCGGCAAGCCGCATGCAACAGTTTCTCATTCGCCATATTCAACCAGGATATCTGTTGCAACTTATGAGAGACATGACATCTTCGAGAAATTCCAAAAATGAACCTCAGACACGCATTCTGAGCAACCTAAATTTTCCTCTGATCCTCACATTCAAGAAATGGACCTAAAACAGAATCACAAGAAGTAAATTGAGACAAAACTAGTGAGTTGCATAGTAGGATCCTCAGATTCCTATATGAAAAATCTTTATTTCTGTAAAGCATATGTAAATTGACATAAGCTCTTCTCAACATCGGATTAGTACGCTTCTTGAATTTGAATGAAGGGTCCATAATCAACCCAAGATTCCTCATTTCCTCCACCCTAGAAATCTCAACTCCACCTAACCGCAACGAAATATTGTCAGCGACCCGCAGCCTACCAGTACGACTACCAAATAACATAAACAATGCTTTTGAAAAATTTATTTGCAAGTTATGAGACTTAGAGACTGAAACCAAATTCGTCAAATCCCTATCAATGACCCTCAAAGCTTCGTCAAGATCCTCAATGAAAAACGAGAAATACAACTGCGTATCGTCAGCATAAAAGTGATAAGAGCAACGCGATATACTGTTATAAAACTGCGACGTATAAATAGCATACAATAAGGGACCCAGGATTGAGCCCTGCGGTACTCCACGTACAATAAGTTGAGGACGTGAACAGAAATCTTCCAATCGTACACGCTGCATTCGACCAGACAGATAAGACTCAATGAGTGCCACAGCAGCACCAGAAAGACCCAGAAAATGCAGTATATTGAGTAACAGATCATGACGAACAGTATCAAACGCCTTACTGTAGTCCAGCAAAATCAAAATAGTCAGCTTGCCCTCATCCGTTGCCAATGCAACTTCATCATTTAGTTTAATGAGAGCAGTTTCACAGCTATGCTTCTCGCGACAACCCGACTGAAACTCAGGAAACAACCCATTCCTATCCATAAAATGTCTGAGCTGCCTATCAATAACCTTTTCCAATATTTTAGAAACTGCAGGAAGAATAATCAATGGTCTGAGATCCTTGAAAGTTATGGGCTTCTTAATCTTTGGAAAAGGTAGGACATGTGCCTCCTTCCACAAAGACGGGAACACCGACCTCTCAATACAAAAATTAGCAATGTGAGACCAAACCCGAAGTACAGCAGGACAACACAACTTAATAAACCTAATGGGAATTCCATCAGACCCAACCGCATTTGAAGTAACACTCATTATATGCTCCAACACCTCACATTCAGAAACCAGCTGAAACCCAAAATCCTCAACAGGATGAACACGATAATACACGGAATCCACTGTAATGCCACTGGCAGCACCCGAGGCCAGGAAATGCGTATTGATGTCCTCAACATTAGATAATTCACTAGGTATCGCAATATTCGACCTCTTAGTCACGACATTCAGTTTACGTAGCTCCTTCCAAATATGTCCAACCCCGACACTCTTAAGATTGTAAGCCAAAAACGCCCTCTTCTCATTTTTAATTGATAAATTTGTAAAATTTCTGAGCTGTTCATAGTACTCCCAAGAAGTATGTGAACGTTTTCTCTTGAACTCCCTCAAAGCGTCATCCCGCAATTTCATCATCAACCGCAAATTATCAGTCATCCAAGGAGAATAAACCTTCCGTCTATTCCTAATCCTTATAACCGGACAATGTACATCAATAAGTGCCCTCAAGAACTCACTTAAAACTCTTACCTTACCATCAACACTGTTACCTAATATCAGACTTACACATGAAATGCTGAGGCTCCGGCCGGCTTCAGTGAAGAAGGGGCGGGTTAATAAATTTACTAAAAGATGGTAGGTTTGGGCGCAGAGTAAGTTTACTTTATTCTAGTCATTTCATAAGGACAGCTAAGAGTCATTCAAACTTACTAAAAAGAATGTCTCACTATTGCAATTAAATTATCAGGCCACAAAAATATACGATCGTACCAGCTTTGCGCAAAATTGGTCTGATTTCACAGTTGTTATACAAAATCAGAAGTCAAAATTATGCTAGATGTAAATGGTTCAGAAAAATTGAATAATAAAAAGAAAGGTCTAGGTGGTTCTTGAAGCTCCTAGTAATTTAAATTCTTGAGTGCGGAAAATACCGATAATAATTCTAAAACCCGCACTAGGTGATTGTGTTAAATTAACGAGTTCGTGTCGTCCTCGGATTCTAGGATATCGTTCTCTATCCGCGTGAGTTTCGGGCGAATTCAATCAAAATGGGAAGATCTGACCTGTGGTGGAGAAGTGGTCGGTGGTGGCCGGCGAACCTAGGCGGAAAGTCCTCCCCTAAAACCCCACGGAAAACGCTCGTACAGGAACTCGACTAGAAACCGGTACCAAAAACCTCGACGAGAAACCGGTACTAAAAACCCTGGATAAAACCGTTCCGTGTTAATATACATTCGAAAGAAACGAGTACCATTTTACCTCTAGGTGTTGGAGGGTTGAATTCGACGGAAGATTCTTCAAAAAGGAGTCCGGTCCGATATACCCAACGGATCTAAAGAAAGAATAATGAAAATTCGGCCAAAAGAGGGCCTCTGTGATGAAATCTTACCCCTTAAAAAAACGTGCCTGGAAAGGCTCTCGGCAATTCGTGTGTCAAAAGTGGAAATATCCCCCACGGGGTATGTCTACAAGTCACCAAAATATCCACCAAAAGTGTAGACAATTTCACCTGATGAAAGAAAATCCCAACTCGGCTTGATTTACATCAAAAACCTATCAAACAGGGCCACAAAACTGAACACGACGCCAAGATGACGGACCGTGCGATGAAGACCAGAAGAAAAACGGCCGAACGGCGACTAATCTTCGCCGAAAGACAAGAACTGACCAATGGAAATCCAGAATCAGGGAAGAATACATCAAGAAGGAACTACTATCGAACCAAAATACGAGAAAAAGTCATGGAAACATGATTCCAGTGACACAACAAATCACACTAATAATTAATAAAGAGTTTAAAGAGGAAGGGAATATGTATTGTTTATTATTTCGACTAACAAGCGTGCTACCGACTCCTTATCAAGATTGGCCTTAAAATCTCTCCGGTAGATATCTCCAGCGGAACATTCGCGAAATATTTTGGGTAGCTTTTAAAAGCGAATTCGTAATGTAACAACACTATCCTCTCGATATATCACAGAGGCTGGCAATAATTCCAAATCTATCCAAATCTTCCTGAACTACCAAATTGAAACTTCGAAACTGACATTCATCATCACAAGCAGTCGGTGTGGGACCAATATCTATACTTACAAAAGTAAGAGAGTGATCACTGACATGATGCATATCTATCAGTCCCTTATTAGATATCCTACATCCACCACTCACATAGATGAGGTCCAAGAGAGTAGAAGATGAAGCAACGACTCGAGTAGACTCTTCAACCACTTGCAATAGACCCATAGAGGAAGCAACATCATTCAAGGTACCAGCCATAGCATTATAACGCAACATATCTATATTAAAATCACCCAAACAACAAAAGTAGTCACATTAAGGCAATAGCAAAGCAACAGTGTCCTCTAGAGTACAAAAAAATGACACATGACTCAGACTAGGAGATCTGTACAAAACGCTCACGACCATCACGAATTTACCCAACTTTATACTAACCCACAACTGCTCAATTGCCGCAGAGGTGCAAATAACATTGTAAGAAATTGCAGATTTGATGTACATTCCAACACCACCACCCCTACCAGATCTATCACGTCGAACGAAATCATACCCCGGCAAATTTACAGAATCAGATGAAATACCATCATTGAGCCAAGTTTCAGATACAGCAAGCAAATCGACATCTAATGGGCACACTATACTGCAAAAATCATGAAAATCGAAACATAACGATCTACAATTAACGTGCGCAATCAACATCGTATTTTAAATTGAGAAAAAAAAAATACAAACCATTAAGCAATCTAAGTAGCTAATCATGATTAATGGTGCGATTCTCTAAAATTTGTATTACAGACTGTTACGATTACAGAATGTTGTTAACATAGCTCTGTTACACTTGTCTTAACAGTCTCTTTATAGAGTTGCATAAATACCAATTCTCTAAGATGCTCTGTTAGGACCCAACATAAGCGCACGAATTTTTACCGTTCGGACCCTTATGTTATAGAGGCGCAAGCGCAGTTTTGTTTATTATGGTATGTACCAAATAACAGCTGATAGACATGCATTCAAACTTTGAATATTTTGGTTTGTTTATTACATGAATTCGAGCACGTTTGGGTCGTGCCTCAGAATTGTGGTGTTATGGTCATATCCTTAGAAGTTTTGCCGACTTTTATGGATAGTAGGTAATATATTTCGATATTTTCATATTTTTACATTAAAAATATTTGAGCGCATCTGGAGACCAGAGATGAATTTCCCTGGACACCGTCATAAAATGTATTTGATGAATTGTTTGTGGGTCTTTTATGATTATCAGGGTACTGATTCCCAAAAATATGATGGTTATTCCAACCTTCATAATTTTCGTCAGGAAAAATTTCTTCATTCATATTTTGACTCTCGATATAGCAACGTCTTGGTTTGTATTTTGAATAACATATTTAAAAAGTGTTTGTAATTTCTTCGCTGATTTACCGGTGATTGAAGTGAGTGTAGTGGTAGTGTGATCAAGTACAAATACACTCGTTTATGACACTCTACATAACACAAGCAGGTACTCGATTTGCCGTTTTCGCCCTAAAAGCAGCCCGGTGCGCTTGCGTTATACTTTATAGTACCTAACAGAGGCTTTACAGAACCTCTTTCCGCGCCGTAAAATTACAGAGACTGTTAGCGACAAAATGTTACTAACAGCGCTGTTATTCCCTTACAGAATAGCTCTTTTGTAACAGTATGTAATATTATAGCGTAACAGCGTTTTTACATACTGTTAGACCTTAGAGAATCGCACCATTAATTTTGAAAACATACATATTCCTGGCATTTCCATAAAATTGTGGTTTTCTAGCCCGAAACCTCGTTTAGGACGTTTTTTTTACCGACCGTCCTGCTTTTCTATAATCTTGCGCTTCACGATGGGATTTTTACTGAGATAAGCGGGGCAGTTTGGCCATTTACTTGAAATTGCGCCCGTTTTCAATTTCGGAATACGTACAGGTTGTTAGAAATTAATAGGTAATTAAGTGGTATAGTCGCCGCAGTCTTTGTTCCCTCATTTGAGTTTTAGAGCCGTTCAACCCTCTTATTACTGTATGAAAAGAAAACAAGCAATAAATCCATAGGCGGTCATCACAGGCAGGTATGACGAAAAATTTCGGAAGGTACTTTTGAGGTACTCTATGTCGTGGAATTAAGAATACGCAGGTATAAACCGTCTCATGCTCCCACATAGCTTAAAAATACTTTCTCAAATGTCGAAGTTCCTGCTGGTTTATTACCTATCTCTTCTATTCATTTGAAATTAGAGGGTTGAACGGCTCTAGAAGTCAAATGAGGGAACGAAGGCCGCGGCAACTATACCCAATATTGTCACCTCATTTATGTATTGTATGTATTGTATCCGAATACAAATCATTCAGTACTTCGCGAATGATCTCATCTTTTCGAAAATGTTTTCACATCAAACACATGATTTTTGTGCGTAATACTAGATTAATAACATGAAAGAATTTACCATAAAAATGATAATTATAACAATTTGAATTTTGAAATCGGTTTCATGCTTAGATTCAATGATGGAATCACCAGAATCATTATGTAACAGATTGAACATGAGTGACTTTTCAGCCACCCCGATCCTTATGAAAAGTGGGCGTCGGAAAAAGTCTTTTCGCGGCAACGCTGCACTCCACAGCTCACAGTTCCTACATTCCAGCAGGAACTTTGCAGAACGAAATTTTCTCCTCATTTCAAGTGTACCTACTAACTGGTACACCCAGTAGCGACACATTCATTTACCATTTTGAAGGTGAATCTTTGATAAACCCGTGCGGATTCTACGATGATCACGAACAATCATATGGCTGAGAGCGCGCGAAATCGGCCTGAGTAGTGCTGTCCTTGTCGCACAGTAGTGTGAAGAGTTTTGGACCATTCTCCGACTACAGTTTGGGCGCTCGTCCGAGGCCCACGATATTTACCAGGCCGGAGCGTTCAATTTTAATGGCGGCGATCGGAATCTATTCATATCGCGAGAAAAAACACAAAAACTCAATTTTCTTGAAAAGTATCACTCTCACAAGAATTTTGCACGAGAACAATTTTGATCAGAATTTCAACGTCTACAATATTGGTCATTTTTCTGTAAAATCAACCGTTACGGACTTTTTGACTTGAAAGTCTAAGAAAAACTCCATTTTTCATAATTCCATATTTCGAAAACTACAAGAGTTAGACCAAAATTTTCTATACATAAAATATTCGTCAAAGTATTCTCTTTAATTCATTTCCAACATGTATGAGCAAATTTTCGAGAATAAAGAAGTTTACCGATTGCTCCAAAATGTATTACGAGACACGTGATCCATGTAAGAACTGAGTACAGTTCTCGATTCTTCAACTATTCAGTGAGCAATAATGAATAAGAAAATGATGATGAATATAGTAAATGATAGAATTTAATTGAGTAAGTAAACAATAATAATAATATTAATAATGATCATAGTATAGGAATTACCATAATCTACAAAAATTACAAAATGAATCGAAAACGCAAATAAGTTATTTATGTAATAAGTATAGAGGGCATAATCACACCCTAAAGAAAAGTTTGATGCTAGACGCGGATATCTGAGTTTTTGTCTTGAAAAAACCATGGATACTGTAGTATTGTAGGTTTCTGTTTTATCCAATACTTGTTAACAGTGTGATATTTGTTAGTAACTTTAGTGTTCTTCTGTTTATTATCAGCATCGCGATCTGGTTACCAGATGAAGCTCTGTCGTGAGATCCGTCACTTGTCAGCTGATGATTGCACGCTACTGACTGTCCGGTAGATAAATTAACTAAAATGTGATTTTATATGGGCCGTCATTCCAATTACCCGAACCCACAACACTACAGATACTTTTGTCTAGTCTAACCTAGACTAGCGAAACCGGAACGGGGGCGGCCTTATATAGCCTCGGAGGCGGGAGAGGGAATCGAACATTCTAGAACAAACAGTGACGACAGAAGTGATAAGAAATTGGCGGGAAAACAAGACGGGAGCGCACTTTAAGTGACGGCGCTCGGGGAGCGTCGTTACAGTATCATCATCCTGTTTGCATTACTGGGATTGTGGCTCACCAACTTTATTTCTTTGTTCTTTTTTTCATTTTTGAGCATTCTGATAAGAGTCGTTTTCCCAGTTAGAATAATTTTTAAGCACAATTTTGGATAAATATCGAAGGCTTCGGATCGAGTCAGCGCTCGCCTAGGACTCCGATTGTGACGTCAGCGCGAAGCCCCGCCTCATTGCTCTGGCCTGGTAAATATCGTGGGCCTCGGCTCGTCGCGCTACCTCTCTAATAGTATACCGTGATTCGGAGTAATGGGAGTACCCGATTGACAAATGGAGTGTGTTCGAGCCGGTGATAATTTTCGGACCCATCGCTTCGCCCGTAACGTTATTGTACTTAATATTGATGCCGTCGGGCATGATGACAGACCCGGTGGCGACAATCAAGAAGTTTTCTAGGCTTTCTTTTGATAGCCCGCGAATGTATGTTTTAAGAAAATAAAATATTTTCTCCTGTCTTTGTGTCAATACTCAGTCGACTTTCAAGCATTCTACTATTAGTTGGATCTCGTTTTTCGGGGTAGATTGAAATTTCCATTAAACTACATTTTGACCAGATATCCATATGAAGCCTTTCCTCATCTCCAGTAAGTCACGAAGTTTTATCAGAATGACTTCTGAGGCGATGGCAAGGATTCGCCTCTTTCATGAAGCGTCAAAAAAAGGAAAAAATCGTTCAAAATGGCATCTGTTGGGATCACTGCATCTGGTTTGCATATGCTTAAAAATTACGACTTGGCCAGTTTTGTGGAAATGATTTTGGTAAAGTAAACGTCATGCTCCAAAATCATTCCCATCGTTTTAAATTTGTCAAAGTGCTTTCGGCGTCTATGAAGACTTAATGTAGGTACATTTACATCCTCACCGGTAAAAAACTGTTTTTCAGCTTCCTTCCAGAAAATTGAAAAAACTTCTGTTTTGAGTCCCCCCCATCCAATCCCATCTCATCCTTAAATCTGATGAATGTATATTTGCCTGTTTGAAACATTACTTGATGATGAGTACACCTCGAGGAGAGTCTCGAAGACCTTACCCCTTTCAATGTTTATTGTAAATATTTCATAATTCAAGATGGATGGTTATATAAGTTCAGTCACCGTTTGATGTATAGGAGCTTCCGAGTTGGGTCCACTAAAGCTAAAGTCATCAGTCTCATCAGACTCACTTAAATTATATTTAGACAAAGATAATTTATAGGGATTCTTCTTGATTGAAGTTTGTGGTGAGACGATGGTATTTGATATTGAGGGAATTGCGTAATCTGATGGTGTGGCGTTCACTGAGGACAATGATGTAGTTGCATCTATTTCTTGTTGTGACTGTAATGTATTTAACGTTGATTCTTCAAATAAACCTTCTATCTCAGGTGTGTCTTCTTCATTCTTGTTGGGAAGCCAAATAGGAAAATCAAGATCTGACTGGTCAGTAACGACATTTTCAATTTCTACCGGACCGCCTATAGCCTCGTCGTCCAGGCATTCATAGCTGGCAGTAGTAATAGTGACAGATTTTTCTTTTGTACCGAAATATGATCTCAAGGCTTTAAATTTGTATTTTTGAGACATGGTCTCGACTGTGTCATTTTCAGTCATTGGAATGTTTTTGAAATCTATAATATTCAATGAAAACTTATCGATATGTCCCATGTTACTAAAATCATTGGGAAAAAATAATTCTTTTCTTATTGTTATTGACTCAGCTTTTTTTGATGTTTGTGGCACTGAAATTACTCTTGTACCACCTCCAGAAGATGTCTTCAACATTCTGTATGGCCCACCATCTGAGCTGCACTGTTGTAGCCCTCAACAATTTTAGAATATTAATTAGTCCGCCCCTGCCAATTGTTTATTCCACGTGTCTTCATGAAAGCGTCTTCTTAGTTTTGTTCCCATCACCTTGAACTTGATTATAAAATTACGATTTCAATGTCAATCTCGATAGATAAATTTAACCAAATTGTGTTTGGTATCATTTTGAAGGATTTTTAATTCTGTTCAATTTTGTCTAAATTTCAAATCAATCACTTGTTTCAATTCCGTTTTATTAAACGTTTTATGTTATTAAAATTGTAATCCAATATTTCTAGGAGACTAGTTGTCTAGCGCTTATCGTCTCTAGGAGTAGATAACAGGAAAAAATGCACTTTTGCTTTCTGCAATTTTGAAAGAAAGAAGCTTAAGATCAACAAATGTAAACAGAACATCTTTTTGAATAACTTTGTTAATCAAACTCTTCTTCCATTTTACCCTCACTCATCTTCGGATGACCATTTGTAAATTAGTCTAAATCTACCTTTCGACCCGATAACAACTAAAAACCAAATAAGTTTGTGTGTAACTACACTTGGGAACCAATAAAGATCTGAAGACCGTAAAAGAGTAGCATTATTCGCGGTTACCGGAACAGTGACGTGAGGGGATCACAACACAATTTTTGGCGCAGTCGGTAGGATCGCGAAAATCGATTCAGAAAAATATCCATCGCGGATAAACTTCAAAGTTCAAATTTGACATTCGGAAAGACTTTGTAGTGATCGTGCGAAAAGTGGTAAATATCGCGTGTTTGTTTGTGCTTTTGTGTCTGACTTCAAGGGTCCACCACAATCATCGAATCTTCACAATCACAACAATCAGCAATTGCGACTCCACAACCGTTCCAGCAAATCGACGAGTATTCAACTTTCCTTAAAATCACAAGGAGGTTCAAGATCTTTCACAGTGAGTTCTCATTCCTTATTTTACCCTTCCAAAAAAAAAAAAAAAAATAATAATTCAGAAAAATTGAATAAGTTGTTCTTTCCAAATTAAAAATTACCGATTTAGATCAAACGAAATTATTATGGCAACCAGTAATTTAGAATTAGCTTCCACGAGTGGTAATGGTGGCAATAATCATGAGCAGACTATCTTTCTTATGTTCTCTCATACCCAAAAGTTTCGATGGAAACAGAAATGAACTTTTTGAATTTCTCGCCAATTGTGACAATGCGACTCAGTTTGCAACAGATATCCAACGAGAAGCCCTTCTTACTTACATCATTTCCAAACTCACGGGCTCTTGTCGTACTCAATTGAGATTTAAACATTTTCTCGATTATGACGATTTAAAAGAAACTCTTCTGATGTTATATTCTGACAAAAAACATTACAGCGCATTATTAGAAGAGATGAATACAATCAAACAATTCCAATCCGAATCTGTGATTTCGTATTATAACAGAATTGATAAACTTTTGACGCGAATTTTAAATGTTCTTTCTGACAATCAAGATCCAATTGAACGCCAAGGACGAGTTTTGACCATAACCGAAATCGCCCTACAACGTTTTATTTTTCATTCAATTCCCGAAATTCCACAATTTTTACGCTGTACCAGCACTACTGATAATTTAAACGAAGCGCTTGCTGCTGCTCTAGAAGAAGAAAAAGCCATCAAGCTAAATAATCCAAATAAATTCAAAGAAAATTATTCCAACAAAAATCAAAATCGTACAAGACATTCTGGAAACGTAAACACCACCCAAAATACTGATAAGTTCTGTCGTTACTGTAAGAAAAGTGGTCATTTAATTAATGAGTGCGGGAAACTGGCTTACAAAAATCAAAATAAACAATCAAATTCCAATAATTCTTCATCCACCAATAATTACCATACCAACAACAGAAACACCAAGGCTTCTGTCAATCATTTAAACTTAAACGGGACCGTAGCCGATGCCGGGACTTCGGACCAATAATAAAATCAAACGGCAACTCAAATAATTCCCTTCGTCCAACATCTGATAATGGCTTCACGTCTAATTCAGATTTCAATTCAGAAAATTTCAAGATTTCCAAGGAATTGAAAATCAATTCCTCTTGCATTTGCAATCGTCAAATCGATGATCCAATAATCACTTACAACGAAAGTTTTGCGGGTTCCCAAATGCCCAATATTACACTTTTCAACAAAAGTGAAATTCCTCTTAAATTTCTTATCGATACGGGTGCGAGCGTATCTCTTATTAAAACGGATAAACTCCATTTATTAAAGTGCCATATTAACACTAATGAAGTGATTTCAATTAAAGGAATTAGTGCTGATTCTCCAATGGATACTATTGGTACAATTGTCTTAAATTTGTCCATAAATCAAAATGATTTCGAGGATAGGTTTCCAATCAAATTTTATGTCGTTAATCACAAATCAAATATTCCATTTGATGGATTAATAGGAACCGATTTCCTTCGTAGCGAACAAGCTATTATACATTATGAGAATTCCGAATTGAATCTCAAATGTTGTTCTCGCCCAATACCTCTCAATATTGACAGGTCCATTATTGAAGAGTTTGCATACACACTTCAACCGAGATCAGAAACGGTTATTACTATCAAAGTTCAAAACAATGTTCAACAAGGTGTATGTCCTGATCTAACGATTTGTGAAGGAGTTTACTTGGCCAAATCGCTAGTTTCTGTACAAAATGGTTATGCTCTAACAACCATATTGAACACTTTAGATCAATCAATCATTTTAAGTCCAATCAATGTTTTTCTAGAAGAATTTCAAGAGAATCAATCTCAAATCTTTTCAATTGAAAGCAAAAACATTTCAAAAAATGCTTCAAGAATAAACTGTTTGAAGGAAAATCTTCGACTTAGTCATTTAAACAGTGAAGAAAAACAATCCGTCTTAGATACATGTCTAGAGTTCAATGACATCTTCTATCTTCCCAATGACCAATTAACATCAACACAATCTATAACCCACAAAATTCAAGTTACTGATCCCAGACCAACAACAGCGAAAATTTACAGATTCCCGGAAGTCCATAAACAGGAAGTTGAAAAACAAATCACAAAAATGTTAAAACAAGGTGTGATACGACCTTCCGTCTCACCATACAATTCTCCCCTATGGGTTGTTCCAAAGAAAATGGACGCCTCTGGCGAACGTAAATGGCGAATAGTGGTAGATTATAGAAATTTGAACAAAGTAACTGTCGGTGATGCTTATCCACTGCCAAACATCGAAAACATTCTCGATCAATTAGGTCATTCCCAGTATTTCACTACTTTAGATTTAGTGTCTGGTTTTCATAAAATTTTAATGGAAAAATCTGACGCAGCCAAAACAGCCTTTTCAACTCCAACAGGTCATTATGAGTATACAAGAATGCCTTTTGGTTTGCGAAATTCTCCAGCCACATTTCAGCGTCTTATGAATAACGTTCTGACAGGTTTGCAAGGTTTGCAATGCTTTGTGTACCTCGATGATATTGTTATCTATGCCAGCTCAATCGAAGAGCATACTTCCAAAATGAAATCAATCTTTCTCAGACTTCGTGAAAACAATCTTCAATTACAGCCAGATAAGTGTGAATTTATGAGACATGAGGTAGCCTACTTAGGTCACATCATAAGTGAAAAAGGCGTGTCTCCAAATCCAAATAAAACCGAAGCAATTCTCAATTTTCCAACTCCGAAAAATCACAAGCATATCAAACAATTTCTCGGTCTTGCTAGTTACTACAGACGTTTCATTGATCAATTTTCGAAACATGCAAAGCCCTTAACATCTTTATTGAAAAAGGATACCCCATTTTCATGGTCCACCGAACAAGAACAAGCAATTGCTTATTTCAAACAGACTCTTACCAATAACCCAATTCTTCAGTATCCAGATTTCAACAAAGAATTTATTTTGACAACTGATGCATCCAACTATGCATTAGGCGCTATTCTCTCTCAGGGACCAATAGGAAAGGATCTTCCAATTTCATATGCATCGCGTACTCTAAATCAAGCTGAAATTAATTACTCCGTAATTGAAAAAGAGCTTTTAGCAATAGTCTGGTCAGTCAAACACTATCGACCTTATCTTTACGGACGTAAATTCAAAATTGTCACAGACCATCGACCTCTCGTTTGGCTTTTCAATGTTAAAGATCCAAGCTCAAGGCTAATGAGATGGCGTTTGAAGTTAGAGGAGTACGAATACGAAATAATTTATAAACCCGGAAAAATCAATTCAAATGTTGACGCTTTGTCAAGAAACCCGGTCGTTTTAGCCAACATTCCTGAAATTAAAGAAACTTATGACGAATTTATCAAATTTCATTACGAATCAACAGAAATTGCTGTTATCGAAACTATAAAAGAGAATACTTTCAACAAATTTCCGAATGCTCTTACAATCAGTAAAGATTTAGATGAAAACATTCCATATTTTGAAAGCATAAGATCAATCCATGACTTAACAACTCTTGATGATATCTCTCTATACGATGCAGTAAAATTAACAAACGATAACAATCAGACAACGTTCTTATTAATTACGCAAGTCCATCACTTTGACAAGATTTCGTACAAAGATTTATTTTATTCTCTGCAGAATTTGAGAAAGCAATTAAAAGAAAATAATATAGAAACGATATACATCCAAAACCCAATAAAATTCAACAGTAATTTTAAACAAGATCTCATAAACGAAATGATGAAATTTCTTTTCGACCAATTCAATTTAAAAGTCATATTGGTAGACAAACCAAGAATTAAACCTTCCAACAGGAACGAAATTCTAGAGATATTAAAGGAAAATCATGAATCATCAGTTTCTGGTCATTCAGGATACCTCCGAACTTACAAAAGAATTAAAGAAATCTATACTTGGGATGGAATGAAAAAGGATATCAAGAAATTCATAAAATCTTTTAAATCATGCCAAATTAATAAAACAAATTATCGTCCAGGAAAAGCTCCAATGGAGATTACCACCACGTCAGAGCGACCCTTTCAACGATTAGCTATTGATGTAGTCGGTCCGCTTCCATTAACGCAAAATGGTAATCGTTTCATTATCACAATGCAAGATGATCTCACGAAATACTCAATCGCGAAAGTAACATCGAATCATGAAGCGAAAACAGTTGCTGACACATTGTTAGAATTCATCATAACATTTGGTATACCAGAATCAAATCTTTCTGATCAAGGTACAGATTTTCTATCGAACACGGTCAAAGAACTTAACAAGCTTTTCAAAATAAAGCATATCATAGCAACAAGTTATCATCCTCAAACTAATGGAAGTCTTGAACGGAGCCATTTAACATTGAAAGAGCATCTCAAACATTACATTAATGATAAACAGGACAATTGGGATGAATATGTTCAAGTTGCAATGTTTGCGTATAACACTCACGTACATAAATCCACCCAGTTAACTCCGTATGAACTAATATTTGGACACAAAGCATCCATACCCAATACTCTTACTGCGAAACCAGAATTCAGATATTCATACGATGATTACTATTCCAACTTGAAATTGAAGTTCAATCAAATGTACGAAATTACAAGACAAAATTCATTGAAATCAAAAGAAAAATCTAAAGAATATTATGATCGTACCACCAATGAAATCCAATACCGAGTAGATGATCTCGTTTACATACAAAATAAAAGCATAAAAACTGGATTAAACCGTAAACTATCACCACTTTATAAAGGTCCTTATCGGATAACCAGAGTAAACAACAACAAAACAGTAGAACTTGAAATGAATCCACGAAAACGTGTAACTTATCACCAGAATCTTTTGAAACCACACGTTGCAGAAGAATGCAATGAAGTAGTAATTAACAATAACCCTTTCAAAAGTCTATTTTCAAATTAACCTAATGGGACTATTATCATTTCAGGTAAACATGAAGTACTCAATTAAAATTATCCTAACAATCCTGATTTTAACATTCTATGAAATAATTTTACCAGTTGACAACGAACCCTTATATCAATTAACACCAATCGATAACAAAGCCGGAGTTTTCTTCCATAACTTGGGTTTAGCGAAAATTTCGAATGATCATTTCACCCTTCTTTCTTACATCAATATTTCATTCTATGACAATAAATTCAATCTTCTTGAACGATTATATCGAAAAACATTACTATTTTGTAACGAACTGAAAAACCTTGAAGATATGTGTTCAGACACATTAAATCTAGTAGAAGCTACTATTCCTAATTTATCCAACAAATTTGATTCAATCAAACACCTAACCGGTCATAACATTCAAATCAAGGAAAAGCGAGGTATTTTCGATGGAGTTTCCTATGCTTTTAAATGGCTTTTCGGAATTCCTGACGCAGACGACGCGCAATACTATACCGATGCAATCAATTCTGTCATGACACAAAATCATGATATTCAACTTTTAATGAAACAACAAGTCAACATAATTTCCAGTGCAATATCCAATTATAATCAATCTGCACTAGCTCTAAAAGGAAACGAGAAAAAATTAAATGAGAACATAGAGAAATTCAATAAGTACATAAATACAACGGACAAAACTCTCAAAGATTTTGAAGTATTCAAAGTTCTAAGTGAACAATCAAGCATTCTATCTCAACTTTCTCTTGAATTACATGAAGAATTTGACACCATAATATCTGCTATTTTGTTTGCACAACAAAATGCACTTCACCCCATTGTAATTACACCAAAACATCTCAGTGAAGAATTGAAGAAAGTAAAACTATATTCGGATTTAGAATTTCCAATTCCAGTAGATCATTACAGCAGTATTTATAAATATTTTTCGTTGTGTTCGTTAACTGTAATCTATAATAATGACGTTCTGATCTTTGCAATCAAAATTCCGTTAGTGCATGAACAACTATACAACTTATACAATTTGATACCGTTTCCAACCTTAAGAAACAATGATAGCCTATATTCATACATTGATCCATCCTTTCCATACCTTTTAATGAGTACTACGAAGAACACTACAGCCAACTGAAAGATTTATCACCATGCAAAAAGCTTTCGGATACCGATTACATCTGTGATCGACCCATGATACATCTAACTTCACAACAACCTGTTTGTGAACCACTTCTAAAGATGGGAAATTTCGAATCATTACCCAATGATTGTATCACCCGAACCATCAAGGCAACCATAGAAGTTTGGCATCAACTTGACACCAACAAATGGCTTTACGTGATCTCCAAGCCAACCCTTGGCTCAATCAGTTGCTCTTCCCAAAATGATCAAATAACTGATGTTGAATTTCGAGGATCTGGAATCTTCTCCATGAAGTCGAAATGCAAATGCTACACCGCATCAACACTTTTGATGTCCACTTCGAATCAAACCTCGAACTTCACCAATTATGTCCCAGACATCAATCTCAGCAAGGACTCTTGTTGCATTGAAAAAGAGAAAATACTACATTCAGAAACAATGGAACCAATCAGAATCAGCAATCTGAATCTTGATGAACTTCGCCATTCGAAACATAAATTGCAACAATTTGACGAAATCTTACAAAACAACCTAAATAAACCTTTCATTGTACAACACACTCGTTGGTACAACGTCACCTTAGGAGTGATTGTCATCATCATCTTACTAGTGTTACTCTATTGCTGTTGCTGTCGATGTAATTGTCGCTGGTTACCTTTCTTCGGAAGGTACTTCCCCAAACATCCTGGCTTCAGTGGCATCTGCATAAACAGTCACAATGTTAACAATAGCCGCATATCCAGTCATCACGAAAACCCAGGAGACGATCAACTCTCCGCTACCGTATACTATGACAACCGTCATGACGACCGTTCTTCTCCATCATTTGCACGTCCGAGACCTCGACGTTCAATTGACCTTTCAGCCTCAACACGAAGCATCAAGTGTTAGTGAGTGCCTAGTGAAAAATGGTCAGTCGTGTGAAGTGAAATCGCGAATTGACATTTTGCGCTCTAGATTAAGTTACTTGATGAAGAAGTTGATTCTTCGAAAATAATTTCATTTTTGCTTTTGCTTTTATAAAAAGTTTTGTTCATCTTCAATTATCAAAACTTCTTAAAGAATGGAGGTGTTGTAGCCCTCAACAATTTTAGAATATTAATTAGTCCGCCCCTGCCAATTGTTTATTCCACGTGTCTTCATGAAAGCGTCTTCTTAGTTTTGTTCCCATCACCTTGAACTTGATTATAAAATTACGATTTCAATGTCAATCTCGATAGATCAATTTAACCAAATTGTGTTTGGTATCATTTTGAAGGATTTTTAATTCTGTTTAATTTTGTCTAAATTTCAAATCAATCACTTGTTTCAATTCCGTTTTATTAAACGTTTTATGTTATTAAAATTGTAATCCAATATTTCTAGGAGACTAGTTGTCTAGCGCTTATCGTCTCTAGGAGTAGATAACAGGAAAAAATGCACTTTTGCTTTCTGCAATTTTGAAAGAAAGAAGCTTAAGATCAACAAATGTAAACAGAACATCTTTTTGAATAACTTTGTTAATCAAACTCTTCTTCCATTTTACCCTCACTCATCTTCGGATGACCATTTGTAAATTAGTCTAAATCTACCTTTCGACCCGATAACAACTAAAAACCAAATAAGTTTGTGTGTAACTACACTTGGGAACCAATAAAGATCTGAAGACCGTAAAAGAGTAGCATTATTCGCGGTTACCGGAACAGTGACGTGAGGGGATCACAACAGCACTTCCAGCCAAGCTCGATTTGTTTTGTCATTTTCATGTTCCCATGATAATCATGTTTGGGTTTTTCAGATTTCAATTTATTCATCTCATTGTCGCTGGTTTCAGGCGCGCTTTAATTTTTTACTTTTTCTTTCAGTTTCTTGAGGAGAGTGAAATTTGCTCCCTTGGCTGAAACCTGTTTCTTGCAAAACTGTCTCACAGCAATTCTATCGCCATATTTAGTGAAGAATTTGCTCAATTCTTCATCGTTTAAGTGAACTAACTAGCTAGAACTAACTAGAACTAACTAACTAGTTTTCCAGTGTCCATCTGAAAAAAGACATATTTCTTATTAGTGACCCGGGATGGTTAAAATCTGTAAATCTTGATCTCAGTCAATTCTGAGATGATTCTCAGCTAATTTTGAAGAATAGTTTATTTTACAGTATGTCCACGCATGGGGTTTGAAAGAAAAAAAAAATTATTTCTGATTTCACAGATAAAATCATTCTTGATAAAATCGCCTGCTTGCTCTCAAACCTCTAAAACCCATTTCGTTTTCATTTCAACATGAACAGTTATTTTTTTATTGAATTTTATTTGAAAATTTTGGACTTAGAAATATTTCCATCTGAAATTAATAGAAGTACCAGTAATCGGAACCATAGAGCAGAAGTTTACAACAGTCAGTCATCACCAGCACAAGCACCCGTCAGAATGTAAGAATTTTGACGAAAGGAGAAAATACTGATAGCAATGATAATTCAGGCGATGCTGAATCGATATTAAATCGGTACCAATTACGGTGTGACCCTGCGCCCTACTTATTGTCCAAGATTACATGAAAATATAAAATAGAATAAGAAAAAATTCAAATCCATAGATGAATCTTGGATGAACCCCCCTCTCCAAATCTCATATTCAAATATTGCTGTTACAAGGTTTCGCATCATGGTTTCGCTTACTGGTATAGTCGCCGCAGTCTTCGTTCCCTCATTTGACTTTTAGAGCCGTTCAACCCTCTTATTACTGTATGAAAAGAAAACAAGCAATAAATCCATGCCCATAGGCGGTCATCACAGGCAGGTATGAAGAAAAATTTCGGAAGGTACTTTTGAGGTACTCTATGTCGTGTAATTAAGAATACACAGGTATAAACTGTCTCATGCTCCCACATAGCTTAAAAATACTTTCTCAAATGTCGAAGTTCCAATCGACCAAGATCTCCTGCTGGTTTATTACCTCTCTTCTATTCATTTGAAATTAGAGGGTTGAACGGCTCTAGAAGTCAAATGAGGGAACGAAGACCGCGGCGACTATACACTGAACCAAAATGAAACTGGGACACCTTCGGCGTGTTGTCAGCTGAGAAGTTTATGCCGATCCAAGCTCAGACATACGTCTGCCAATCGACAAACACAGAAAGCAAATGTATCTCTCTCTCTTCCATTTCTACCTGCTTTTCCATCTACCTGCGACTGGATAAAATTTGAAGAAGCAAACCGCAGTTTTAATATAATACTCATCATTACAATGTTATCCGTATTTATGGATTATTAGAAATTGGGAATCGAGGAAGAGACAATTTTCAGCCGTTCGGCTGCCGGCACTTTTATCTATGAACCGTTTCACACGATTGATGATGTGATAACTAACGTGATTATGATGAGTGGGTGACCACATTCAGCGAACAAACAAATTATATGAGAAATCCAATAATAAATTAATATGAAATTCTCGTTTTTCACATTACATGGTCGCTTTTAAAATTTTCAGAATAAAAAGTTATTAAATTTCGGAAAAAGTATGGAAGATATTTGAAGTCACAGAGGAGTATGTAAATATTTTATTGCATAACAATAAGATAATTGGGGTAAACGAGACCCACAACGTCAATTACAAGCCAAGCTGGCAACAGGGCAATATATGACAAATCGTCCTCTAGGCATGTGAATCAATATAATTTTCAACTGAATGCGTAAAAATCTTCGTGATGAAATCGATGTAGATTTTTTCTGTCTTTCTCTCAATACCAAAAAAGTTGCATTTATTAAAGAATTGTAGAACTTATCATAAAAAAGATATCTGGCAAAAACGCATTCAAACAGATTGAAACTAATAAGTCATGTATTCTGGACTGTTCACCAGGGGCATATTCCTGAATTTACAATTCATTGTAATTGTAAATATTGCCAACATGAATCGAATGAACGCGTAACTTTACATGATTGATTCATGTGCGCAGTATTTACAATTACAATGAATTGTAAACTCAGGAACAGGCCCCAGGCTACTTGAAAACATTTAAACATTTATTTTGATGCTTTTTCGAAAATCGTTTCATGATAGCTTCTACAATTGTTCACTAAATGCAACTTTCTTGGCATTGATGGATAAAGGAAAAAAATCTAAATCGACTTCAGTGAGAACATTATCACGTTACGCGTGGCGTTGGGGGGTAATAATGCTCAGATGGTCGAGTTTAGGGGTTGGTGACGTCAGGGGATGAGCCTTCAGGGGGGCAACAACTGTAACGTCCTCGTCAGGCCGAGGCCCTGACGAGACTCTCGGTGAACTCGGTCATCGGCGATCACCTTAGATCCACCGGATGTCTACTTGGCATATTTCTACACATTTCCAATATTGCACAAGTGCTGATTAGACACCCGCGATTTAGTTCAATGCCCGCCGATTTCCTTATTCGTGATAACATTTTCAATTATTCAGTTGAAATAAAAAATTGACCACTGAAGAAATAAAAATTTTAGTATCAAAAAATCAAAACCAGGGCCATATTGATAGCCATAGTGCTATTCCATTACTCTCTTTTGTGTGTTTTTGAATATACGAAGCAAAAATCGTAAAATTCGAAAATTCAGTTTAGACGCGAACTGTATATCCCTTTAAACGCAGAAGAAAACTTTTCTGTTTCATTTTAAACTTTTACCCGTATTTGGTTTTATGCCTCTAAAAAATGCAGTGAAAATGTTGAATGTAACACCCTGTATCTAGTATTAACCCTTCATAAGCCCCTCTTCATAAGAACTTGTTTTCTTAGCTTGACCTAAAATACAGAAATATAAATTTAATCTTTCGAACAATTAATACCCGTTGGCTATGTTATAATACCTCCGTAATACGGAGTGTCTTTGAAATACGTGTACAACGCGCTACCACATACTCCTGATGTCAAAATAGAACGATTTAATTACAATGACCTATGTCCAAAAGTTCATAATAAAAAAGTTACAGGGTGTTGAAATAAAAATTTTTATTTGCATTTTCTTGAATAATTTGTCAAGTTTTGTGAATAATAATTCAAAAATTTGTACACGAGGGTTTTTTAGTACGGGGAATACTTATTTGGACTCAGTTTTGCTGTATTTGATTGGGGGCGCTACGTACGCTACAAGAATTTGCAAATGACAGTCTCAACTTTTTCCCTCTTCAAATTACCGATGTTCCAATAAATGGAATCGACTGCTTGATGATTTTACTCAATAAAAGTTCTCTTGTTTGATGTTGCTACGGTCCACCGTTTTGGTACTTTGAAACTACCTTTTGGAATCCTCAACTTGAGTTTAAAAACTTATTGCAAAGTGGAAGCAAGAGTATGCTTATCACAAAAGCACGTACCTACATTACCTACGTAAGTTTGTGATTGAACACACGAAATGTGTGAATTTCGGATCAATTTTTTACTTTAAATCGTCGAAAATACAGAAAATACCGCAAAATTATGTAAACAAACATTGACATTTGTCAACTGTCATTATGATACTGTCAATTGTCAAATAAACGCAAAGTGAGACAACGTTCATTTTAGCGCGCTTTAGAAGAGGATATTCATCTCTTTTATACATTCTAATATCTGCAACTCTGTAACGACGCTCCCCGAGCGCCTTCACTCAAAGTCCGCTCCCGTCTTGTTTTCCTGCTAAGTCCTTATCACTTCTGTCGTCACTGTTTGTTCTAGAATGTTCGATTCCCTCTCCCGCCTCCGACGCTATAAAAGGCCGCCACCGTTCCGGTTTCGCTAGTTTGCAATGCAGACCGAACTGGGCGCGGGCCGATCTTCACAGCGTCGAGGAGATCGAGGACTCGGTCGCCGACGAGTTGGACGCCGATGACCCGTCAGTCATTCGCCCTATTTCTACTCAAGAGATAAAGGCGATAATCAAGTCTTTAAAGACGCGTAAGGCCCCCGGACCGGACAAAATCCCCGTCGTCGCTCTCAAAAATTTGCCAGACAAGATCGTCACGGCTCTTGCTGGCATTTTTAACGCGATTCTCCGCTACCGTCATTTCCCGCCCCGATGGAAATGCGCCACCGTAATTTTCATTCCCAAGCCCGGCAAGGATCATAAGTTTCCGTCAAATCATCGCCCGATTAGCCTCCTTTCCACCGTAGGGAAGGTGGCAGAACGGTTGATCCACCACCGCCTTTCCGATATCGCATCCGGGCTCAACATCGTACCGGAGGAGCAGTTCGGCTTTCGCCCAAAACACTCCACCGTCGACCAGTTACTCCGCGTGGGGGAATACGCCTCTGTGGGGCTTAACTGGAGACAGGTCACGGGGGCGATTTTCTTGGACGTGTCGAAGGCTTTCGATACCGTCTAGCATGAGGGGCTTCTCTGTAAGCTTCTCAGATCAGGAGTACCGGTCGCCATGGTGCAACTAATAAGATCGTTCCTGTCCGCGCGCTCCTTCCGAGCGAAAGTTCGCGACGCGTTCTCGACCGAGCGGCTCATCGAGGCCGGGGTCCCGCAAGGATCAGCCCTTTCCCCGCTTTTGTACGCCCTTTTCACCGCGGACATTCCCAAACTGGCGAGTACTGAACTCGCCATTTACGTCGACGACACCGCCATTCTTACTCGTTCAACTCAGTCCCACCGTGTCACTTCGCGACTTCAGGAGGCCGTCGATCTTTTAGAGACGTGGTTACGTCTCTGGAGGATCGACGTAAATCCTGAGAAAAGTCAAGCCCTTTTGATAACCCGCCGTCGGGTCCAACCCGTCGGTCATGTCACCATGTTCGGCCAGGATATTCCCTGGGCGGACGAAGTCAAGTACCTCGGTGTAAAAATCGACTAGCGGCTAACTTTTGGGAAGCACGTTGATTACGCCCTGTCGAATGCCAAACGCGTTTCCGGGTCTCTCGCTTCGCTGACTTGCCACAAGAGCAAGTTGTCAATTAAAAACAAGCTTCTCCTGTACAAGACAGTCTTGAGACCCGCTCTGACTTACGCCTCGCCTTTTTGGGGTCATGTGTCTAACACACAACTTCACAGGCTGCAGGTGTTTCAGAACAAATTCCTCCGATCCGCGTTCAATGCCCCCTGGTTCGTTCGCAACACTCAGTTGCACCGCGAGGCGGAACTCCCGCTCCTAAAAGACTTCCTACGCGACTCCGCCGTGAAAACTTTCGGTAAAGCCGAGGTACATCCCAACCGTCTGGTCCGGGATGCCGTCGATTACGACGAGCGCGGTCATCACCGCGTAAAACGTGCAAAAATGGCCCTCCTATGACAAGTTTGTACTCGATGCTACCTCACTCTTTTCTACACCTCTCTTTCTTATGTTGCAGGTCCCCAGATCATCCCCCCGCAGACGTGGCTACCTCCATCAACGTCGGTAAGCCCCTCTTTATTACTTTTTATTCGTTTTCCCGAACCTTTCCCGATCCAACGCTAAACCCACGCCCCCCCCATTTATATATGTACACTCCAATGAGATGACACGCACTTCTTCGCAAAGAGGTGCCGTCTGCGTGTCTCTCCGGAATACATTAAATATGGTTTCTGTAACTTATCTTGCACTTACGTACTAAATACGTCTGTGTACTGTTCAGATGAAGGGAATTGACGGTCTCGGACCGGTTACCCACCAAAACCAAACAACGTTTAGCGTTTTAGGTTTCGCTAGTCTAGGTTAGACGCTTGAGTCAGATTTCCCGCCTGTTCTCCGCTGTCGGAAATAGCCCAGTAATCCTATAATCCTAAGATCCAGTCAGTCCAGTCCGGTCTTTAATTCACTAACCGATCGTCGGAAACAGCCCGGTCAAAAGCCTTCTCGACTAACGCCATACTGCGTTCCGCGTCGTCGGAAATAGCCCGGCGCATCCCACACCGAATAGTCCGCCACCTTCGGGTGTATTCCGAACGGCCGTAACAAGCCTCCCGTGACACCGTTCCGGCGTTCCCGCCTAGTGTCGTGACTCGCCCCCGGCGAGCTCCGTTTCGCATTTCTGTTTCGTTACGTCTTTAGTTTTTAAGTCTAGTCTAAGCCGGCTAGGGTAATTTAAGTTTACGTCCGTTTCCGTCTGTGCCGTCCGCATTTGCGAAATAAATACTGTTCACAGACCCCTGGTGTTTCCGTTTCTCCGACTTAAGTTTGCTACCCCCGTAAGAGTGCTTTCTCTTTAAACGAAGCTGGCGCCCGAGACTTCCGCCCGACCGGAAGTGCGTCACAACTCTTTATACACTCGCATTTCAAATAGACACACATTTTCGGAGAGTGAGATAACGTTTACTTTAATGCGCTTTAGAAAAGAATGAAGTGAACCCAGTTCCGAAGATACCCGAACCTGACCCTGACCTTACCTAAAAGTACACGTGCGGGTAGTTTAACAAAACCGAGTAAACAAGTGATTCGAGCGAATATCGAATTGGAACAAAAATCGTTCTAAGTGTTACTCCGAGTCCTGAGGAGAACAATTTGAGACGTCAATCACTACCAGTGAGTTATATATTTCTCTTATTTAGAAATAAAAACACTCGAACACGATTTTAGATTATCGGTGGTTTATTACAAAAAAGCAAAGACGTTTACAAGACGGTAGTTCGAAATAGAGTGATTAAAAAGTAATGGTATTCCATTTACAGAGATATTATAAAGTGCAATTATACAGTTTAGAGTTTATGTAAAAGTTCACGTAAAACATGCGTTCGCTGTGTTCTCATGGATCTTCTTGCGAGGTTCCAAGAAGATGTCTCATGTGGCGTAGTGTCAGCGAAATCGTAATCCCTCGGAAAGGTCGACCCGAGACAACTCGATTAATTGGTTGTCTGATTTTTTCTGTGGACATAGGTTAGACAAAAATTTGACATAAAGTATGATCCTAATAGAATCAGGATGATGTAGAGTGCGATGGTCCATGTGTTGGGTGGAGTAGATATGGCTTCATTAAAACTTAAATTTGCTTGGTTGTTGTTGATTTGTTCTTTAAGTTTTCGAAGATCATCAAAGTCCAGATTTTTTAAATGAGTTGATTGAATTGAAAATGAATTGTCTTTTTGAGGCTTCTTGAGTTCAAAAATTAGAACGGGTAATGAATTTGACACAATTTGATTTGTATTTGTAATGATTTGTTTTGAAGTGACTATTCTACATGCTTTAGGAATTTCAATTAAGAAAGTGCCTATGATGTTTAAGAATTCATCTTGTTTATTGCATTTGAGTGAAAGGTCTTCGTTCTTCAGGAAGATTCCGATCCATTTATTTGATGTGTCTAATCTATGTATTAGAGTCTTGGTAATTTTCACGGGGATTTTTTCGCATGATGCTGGCTTTTCTGTGCGAAGAAGTTGAATTTCGCACGGGTTGTCATCGCTCAGTTCTTGAAGGGTTGAATCATCGCAGTAGTCGAGGCTATGGGTAACTTGTAAGCATTCATCATTCGTGAAGGTGAAGTACAGTTCAGAATTTAATAAAAATTTATGTTTTGAAGAAATTATTTCAAACGAATCTTTATTTGGAATTGGAATTGGGAATAAATGATAGTAAGTGAAATCGTAGGGATAAATTAATGGTAAGTAGAGTAAAAACGTTATCTTATTGTTAAGGATAAAAGTTTTAATTTTAATTAATATTTCGATTAAAAATATGTTGTTAAGTGTAATCGGTACAGGTAGGTCAGCGTTTGTTGACTTTTGTGATACGAGAAGCTCCGTATGGAGGTCGTTTGTAGAGATAATGCTTGGGTGCAATGTGTTTAATTTTGAAAATGTTAATGCTGTTTCGACATATTGAAGAATCCAAATAATAAATTCATAGAGATTCGTCAATTCATAGACTAATTCGGCTGTATAAAGACTTCTTTCAATTTTATTGAATATAGGTGAGATGTTGAGAATTTTCGTCTGCAACATTTTCTCGTGTGCGGTTACCTCTTGCATTGGTTTGTTAAATTTGTCTATCAAATCAATGGAAAGAGAATTTTGAGTTGAAATTGAAGAAGAAAGTTTAATTTGATTGTCTTGTAACTCTTTAATAAGTTTTTCGTATCTTTCGCCATCAGCAGCGTCGAGGTTACTGGTGATTGACTTGAAAATGGAGCCAATTCCATTAATTAGGCCACGTTTTAGACGATGGGGATGAGGTAAGATATTTTTGATCTTGTTTTCTGCTTTTGTTTTGACTAATTCTAGAACTTTCAAAGTGTTAGTAGTATAAGAGGAGTTAAGCGGATTATTATTGTTAGTTTCGTTAAGCAGATTATTATATTGCATATGCAGTTCATTAAGCTCTTGAATTAAAGGGTTAAGGTCATGGTAATGAATCAGTGTGTGTACTGACTGTTTAATTTTTGCTTGTCCCAGCTTCAGGGGAATCAGTTCGGGGTTTTGTTCTAGGTTTGGATATTTGGTCTTGTAGTCCTAAGACTATCGGGATCCTGTAAATGTAAAGGACGCTTTAAATTATCCATATGGATTTTTCCGTGTTTTTGTGTGGTTACGATTTTGAGGTTTCCGTTTGTGCTAACAATTATGTCTTTACCCTTAAATTTGTTCGAAATTTTGTTTCTACCGTGTATTCCTGGTTGGAATGACTCAGGGCGGTCACGATTTACATTTCGCTGTTTAATGATGTTTTCTTTTTGATGAAGGGATTTTTCGTTAATGTTTGATACATTGTTTTAGCTCGTTCTTTGTGTTCGTCAATGTAATTAGTTAATAATTTGGTTTCTAGATTCATATTGAATGGATTATCATTCGAGATATGTCCGTTGATTACGTCAATTGGTTTGAGTTTTGTGGACGAGTGAATGCTGTTGTTGTAGGCTAGAATTGCATTTGCCATTTTTATGTTAATCGATGTGGTTTTGTGACCTTTTTCATTCAATATTCGGATTTGTTCTATCAAAGTTGAGTGTAGTCGTTCGATTGGACTATTCGATTGAGGGTGTTCTGGTGAACAAAAGTGAATTTGGATTTTATGTAAGTTGAGTAATTCTTGAATAACTGTATTTTTAAATTCGGTACCGTTATCTGATATGATTTGGTGGGGTACACCGTGATGGGAAAAGTAAATTATTAAATTTTCGGCTACTTGTGTTGAATGAAGAGAACGAAGTGGGTATGCTTGACTGTATTTTGAAAATTTATCGATAATGGTAAGAAACTTTGTTCCTTCTATGGTAAAAGTATAGACATGGAGGATTTCGAACGGTTTTGATGGTGTTGGAGTGATATTCATCTGCATCTTGATTGGATTTCTTTCGTATTTACACTTTAAGCAAGTTTCACAATTGTTAATGTACGTTTGAATTGATTTTGAGATATTGGGCCAATAATATAAAGACTAATTCAAGACACACCGTTGGTAATACAGGATTTATTTAATGAGTTAGACTCTTTATTACAATTTAATTCGCACGCCTTCAAACCGACGACGATAGCTCGACTGATACCGATTAGAACCGTCCAGATCCCGGCTCTCGTCCGAGCGATAACGTTGCATCACTCCTTTTTTTTGTCTTTTTTGTGCGGAGCCGTTATCAGTTGGCTGTACAGGTGGATATCGCCGTAGACTTCGCGACAGCGTGTCCCATTTTTATTGCTAACAGTTCGGCCATGCTACGACTGTCTGCGCCCTCGCAGAATCTTCTCCAATTTTCAATCCTTTGAAATTTCTTCGCTGAAATATGAAACGAACTTTTCGCTCCTAATTAATTATTGGGGTAAAGGAATTTTTCATAACCCATTCAAATTCACCCTCATTCAACAACCACCACCAATTATCAAAAACTTATAACTAAATCCGATGCCTAAACTCGATCCATCAGTTTCATCACCGCCGCCATTTAGCTGGTTACAACTGCAAGGAATACAAAGCATTAGACAACTATCACAAATGCACCTGCATCCCAATGTTCAAACATTCCCAACAGAGATAAGCGTTCGGGAACACATTTCATTCGGAACAAGGTGTTTGGATTTTGGTCTCTTTATCTTCGTTAGATATATCTTCGGAAGACCCATTATCCTAGCTCTCAATATCATCATCAGATATTGCAGTCGCAAATAACTTCAATTTATCGACAGGGGCTACGCCCTCATAAGCTTTCTGGGATCGCGTTGATCCTTCGAGGTCTCGAATACAGTATCGATCATGTGGCAACAGCTTCGTTATTACGTAAGGACCCAAATATTTTGGAAGCGTTTTCCGACTTTTTCCATCATTACTAGGAATATTCCTTCGAACAAGAACATGATGCCCGACCTTATAAGCAGGGGGACGTACCCTCTTAGCGTCGAAAGCTTTCTTTTGACGTTCTTGCCCTTTTTCGATACTTTCCTCGACACTTTGCCGTATCTTTTCGATAGTTTCGCCTTCGTCTACTACCTCCACTTCGGATCTCAAGTATGCGTCGTGACGTCCACGAGGCTTGTACCCCATCAGGACCTCATACGGGCTCCTGCCTGTGGATTTATTCACAGTTGAATTAATTCCGAAACGTATTTCGTTTAGCGTTTCGTCCCACTTTTCTTCATCGTCAATCAATGCTGCAATCGAACTAAGTATAGTCCGGTTAAATCGTTCCACCTGACCATTTGCACGTGGTGTAGCAGTTGCATTATGTACCAATTTGATACCAACGTTTGCGCAAAATTCGGTGAACTTTTTACTGGTGAAGGCGGAGCCTCGATTGCAGATTAATCTTCTGGGAAATCCGTAATCCTGAAAAGTCCCTTCAAGGAACTTAACAACTGGTTCCACCTTCGTAGTGGGTACAGCTTTCAAGAACACGAACTTTGTAAAAGCTTCCACGATTACGATCAAATATTGATTTTTCCTTTTACTTTTCACAAATGGACCCAGGTGATCAACGTGTATGGTATCCATTGGTGTTGCGACTTTCGCTATTGGGTTGAGAAAACCGGGCTGCTTCCCTCCTTTCGACTTATTATACATGCACCGGAGACAACTACTTAGGTACTTCTGTGTATACCGCCTCATACCAGCAAACCAATAACTTTCGGCCATTGCCTTCAACACTTTGTCAACTCCAAAGTGCCCCCGATCATCATGATAATAAGCCACAACCTGGCGTCTTGCACTTCTGGGAACTACCCAGCGTAGTCCGGCTGCGACCTTGCGGTAAACTCGGTTATTTTTCAGCTGAAAATCTTCATCGATTGCTTTACGAGAAAGCACTTCATGCAGATATCGGGACCGCTGGTCATTCAGCTGTGCACTCAAAATCCAATCGTCCGTTGTTACATCCACGACCAGGATGTCAATCACATCGTCGAAACATTCTGGGCTTTCAACGGGATTACGACTTAGGGCATCGACATGTGACATCTTCGTACCCGGTCTGTACTCGACAGTGTAGTCGAATTCTTGGGTGGCCATCCACCATCTCCCAATTCGTGGTATTAAATCCCGTTTCGTCATCGTAGTACGCAATGCATTGCAGTCAGTGATCACTTTGAACTTCAGACCAAGTAAGTACGGGCGAAATTGTTTCATGGAGATGACTACCGCCATTGCTTTAAGCTCGTAGGAATGGTAACGCTGTTCTTCTTTGCTAGTTTGCCTACTGAAATAGAGAATAGGATGCAAAGCTCCGTCTTGTTGACGCTGCAACAGAATGCCTCCTACACCCCACTTTGAGGCGTCAGTGTGTAATTCAGTTTCAGCACTTGGATCGTAGAGCCTCAGAGTTGGTCTGTTCGTTAGACTGATCTTCAATTTGCTTGAGCTTGAGCTTGTTCAGATTCCCAAACAAAGGGTACATCTTTTCGAGTTAAGTTTGTAAGCGGGCGCGCATTTAAGGCAAAATTCTTCACGTATCTCCGGAAATAACTCGCTAGGCCAACAAACTGCCGTACTTCGTGGACATTTCGCGGTACGGGAAATTTGTTAACAGCTTCCACCTTTCGATTTCCAGGTCGAATACCGCCCTCGCTTATTTCGTGTCCAAGATAATCGACTTTCGATCGGAAGAAGTAACACTTAGGAAGTCGTAGAGTAAGATTGAATTTCCGGAAAGCTGTGAAAACCTCTCTCAGTACTTGGAATCCAGTATCCAAGTCAGCCGAAGGTATCAATACGTCATCCATGTATGCTAGAGCTTTCGTAAACCTTAGAGAGCCCAGGACATGGTTAACAGCTCGTTGAAAAACTGCAGGCGCGTTTGCCAAGCCAAACAGCATCATGACGTATTCGTAATGCCCGTCCGGCGTGACAAATGCAGTCTTCTCGATTGATCCCTCAGCGACAGGTATCTGATGATATCCTGATGCTAGATCCAAACTACTGAAGTATCGACATCCAGAGAGTTTATCGACATGCTCGTCAATACGGGGCAGAGGATATCGGTCCTTGACCGTTTTGGAATTCAAACCCCTGTAATCCACACACATTCGCCATTCTCCAGTCTTCTTTTTCACCAAAAGGATGGGATTCGAGTATGGAGAGTTTGACTCCCGGACGATTCCATTTTCTTCCAAATCTTTGACAATTTCCCTCACTCTGGCTCGCTCCTCGAATGACAATCTATAGGGTCTGTAGGTTACAGGTTTATTGTCTTCCAGATGAATTTCTATTTCGACTCCTGCACATTTTCCCAATTCCTTGGTACTACTGGCGAAGCAATCCCGAAATTCATTGATCAACTATAGCAACCTAAGGGTATCTGCTGAACTAATAGTCCCGTCGACTTGAGCCTTGATGTCATCCAAGTTGTACGGTTCAACTTTATCCGCGCGAAGACAGGATTCGGTGATCTCAAATTCCTTCGTTTCAGGAATGCAAACAGTGCCCCCAGCTATAATCTCAGTTGCCTTGAACGTTAGAGGATTGGGAGAGGTGTTTGTGATACAAAGAGTACCGCGAGGACATGACGTCACACATGGAGATACTGAATGACAAAAGCCAGGTTTTAGTCTCACCTGTCCATCTATAAAGACGCTCCCCTCGGTTTGTCCGTTGTCGCACACTTCAACGAATCGGACATGATGTCCAGGAATCGTCGTATCTTCTTTGGCCCTCAATACAACTTTGGTCGGCAGCAGGTTTTCCAAAGTTATATTCGTGAGCTCGTTGTCATTCGTTAGACGCACTTGGTCGTTGTAGATCACCATCAGTTTCTTCTTGTGGATAAATGGTTGTCCGATAATTATTGGCACACGTTGTACGGCATCGTCAACCACCAAAGCAGTTACATCATCTTCGGCCTCATCCACTTTGAGGTGAACAGCAACTTTTCCCAAAGCTCTCGTACGGCTGTTGTTGTAACCAGCAATTATAACATCACATGGTTCCAATTTGAGACCAAGCTTTTGAGCTAATCCACTTTGGATTAATACTGCCGAAGAACCGGTATCAAGGTACCCTCGTTTCACGTCTTTGCCGTTTATCAAGCAGTCGACATAATACAAATCATTGAAATTGTTATTATCAACATTGATAATATTAGCCGATGTCACTGTCCTACGACATTCAGTAGCCAAATGCCCAAGACGTTTGCAATTCGTACAGCTTTTCCGAGGTTTGGGACAACTAGTTGCCAAATGTGCGGGGTCGCCACAGTTAAAACACTTTGTATTTTGGTATTCTTATTATTATTCGAATATCGGGAACTTTTCCCTAAGAACGCTGTACCTTTTTCGCGGGTCCCCAACCTATCTTGGATAGAGCTTTTCGTTTTGACATCAGTCGCCTCAGAATTATTTGGTAACGTACTTAAAAAATCGGAATACAACATCTCAGGACTGGTATAACGCGCCGCTTTGGCTTCCGTTTGAACCACTACGTCATTTATTCCATCAATAATACACGATACCGCATTTTTGTTACTAATTTCGCAAGCTTTAATTAATCCTACCTTGTCAAAATAGTAGGTATGCCATGATTCATCCGAGCGTTTCGTTTGCTCAATCATGCTACGTAACAGTGCCGCAAAATCGTTATGTTCGGGAAAGGTCCGTAAGAGCAGTGATTTCCACTGTTCCCAATTGTAATCGTACTCGGTTAGATCATCGTACCAAGTACGCGCGATTCCAGCAAGTCTGGTTTGCATGTGGTGAATGACGGTCCTTTCATTCCAGCCATTTATTTCTGCTAGTTGCTCTATTTTGTGGAGCCACCTAACCGTATTTATTTGTTTCTCGGACGGGTCGAAAAGCGGGATACAATCTGACTTACTCACGAGAAAATTTGATTGGGCCGTACGTTCGGACCTCGCTTGAGTTAATTCCACGATTAAACTTTCCAATCGGGATATTCTCTGCTCAGATTTTTATGAAAATTGTCGATCGAGTGAGGAAGATCCTTCACCGTGTCGAGAACCATCGCTTCGTTCACTTTGACGAGGATCGGTCCTGCTCTTTGGTCCATTTTGATCATCTCCGTCATCAGCATGCGATCGTCGTCGTCGTCGTTTACTCCGCGATTGAGAAAAATTATCATCGTCCCAATCCCGATTTCGACGTCCCGTCATCTCACAAAAATTTCGCGACTATTCGCTCACTGGTGCACCAATTTTTAATCGGAGTGCCTGAGCACAATCCCGCCGCTGCACTAAAGACTAATTAAAGACACACCGTTGGTAATACAGGATTTATTTAATGACTTCGACTCTTTATTACAATTTAATTCGCACGCCTTCAAACCGACGACAATAGCTCGACCGATACCGATTAGAACCGTCCAGATCCCGGCCCTCGTCCGAGCGATAACGTTGCATCACTCCTTTTTTTGTCCTTTTTGTGCGGAGCCGTTATCAGTTGGCCGTACAGGTGGATATCGCCGTAGACTTCGCGACAGCGTGTCCCATTTTTATTGCTAACAAATATAAGTTTTTTTTTTCTGATCTCGGTTTCGGTTATACCATGGTGGTTCGTTTTGCCTTCGTGATAATTTTTTACGATTTCGTGGATATCGATGGAATTAGTTACGTCGATGAGTTTCTTTAAACATCGTTTGAATTTAAAAGCGTGACATTCGAATGCAGTTTGTATTACTGTACAAAATATGGGATATAAATCGGGATTTAAAAAGTAAAGCTGATATTGAACGTCTGAGGATAAGAAATTGCGTACAAAGTTTATTATTTCTTCTTCGGCATTGTTTTGGGAAATTTGGATTTCTATTCGTTGTTTTTCTCCAAATAGTATTGATACTCGTGGTTTCGCAGGTGAATGGTAAACTGAACTAAATATCAGTTGATTCCTTCCAGAGTTTATAGGGTTTTCTGTAATCGGGATTTCTAATACAGGGTGTTCTCTATTATTTGAATGGACGGTTGATTCTCCTAAGTCGTCAATTAAATTGTCATTATCGGGTTCAACTATCATAGATAGGTCGTCGGGTTCGTATACTTTTTTGGTATGAATTTCTATTCGCGAAAGTGCGTCGGCATTTGAATTCAATTTTCCTTTCTTGTAAATTATGTCGAAATGGAATTCTTCGAGTTTGAAACGCCATCGAATTAGTTTCGAATTCGGTTCTTTCATGGAAAATAACCATTGTAATGGTCTGTGATCCGTGATGATGGTAAATTTTCGTCCGAAAATGTAAGGACGGAAGTATTTCGTAGCCCATACTATTGCTAGGAGTTCCTTTTCAATAGTCCTGTATTTAGTTTCTGTATCGTTTAATGTTCTCGAAGCATAAGCTATAGGAAGATCATTACCTATGGGTCCTAGAGGAAGAACGGCTCCGATAGCGAAATTGCTCGCGTCAGTGGTTAGGCAAAATGGCTTGGTATAATCGGGATATTGAAGTATTGGTTATGTCATCAGTAGATTTTTACAAGTTTCAAAGCAAGTTACAAATTCTTGGTCGAGAATAATTTAAGTGATCTTTTTCAAACATTTGGTAAGTGGCTTGGTAATTTGGGCGAAATTATTGATAATGTCACGAGTGGCTTTGGGGGTGGTAGAGCTGGTGGTGCATCACCACTCGTGATATTGGGTTAGTTGTAATTGAGACCCGGCATTTAACTTGAATTAGGATTTATTGAAAAGATACAGCGGGTACTTACATTTAGTCGGTTGGATTCGGTGGGACAGGACCTGGCACTTCTTGCGGCACATACACCACTGATCTCGATAGGAGTGAAGCTCCCTCGATATTTTCTGATCTACGAGGTGGGAAATTGTGTCGGGACAGCATTTTAACATTTTGATGATTACAAATAATTTTGTCCGTGTGACAATAAAACGGCGGTAATAACCTAATATTCCTAAGAATCCTTTGATTTGTTTAGTGTTAGTGGGAATGGGGTAGTGCTTGATTGCTTTTATGCTGTCTGGGTTAGGTCGGACTCCGTCTGGGGTGACTATGTGTCCCAGGTAAGCTACTTCCTTCCGGAGGAATTCGCTTTTGTCAAGTTGAATTTTGAAGTTCGTTTGCCTAAGTCGGGAAAAGACTGATCTTAATCGCTCTAGGTGTTCTTGTAATGATGTTGAAAAGACAATTATGTCGTCAAGGTACACTAGACATTTTTCGTTTTGTATTCCGCGGAGGATATTGTCCATCACACGTTGGAAGGTCGCGGGGGCATTTTTAAGGCCAAATGGCATACGTAAGAAATAGTAATGGCCATTCTCAATGTTGAAAGCTGTTTTGGAAATATCGTCAGGGTGCATTTCCACTTGGTGGAAACCACTCGCAAGGTCTAATGTAGTAAAATATTGGCATTTGCCAAGCTTGTCTAAAAGGTCGGTGATATTCGGTAGTGGGTATTCGTCGTCAATTGTTTTCTTGATTAAGTTCCGGTAGTCAATTACGACTCGCCATTTTTGTTTGTTACTCGCGTCTATTTTTTTCGGAACGACCCATTTTGAGGACGACCACGGCGATGAGCTAGGTTGTATTATACCCTGAGTTAGCATTTTATCAATTTGTTTGCTTACTTCGGCTTTATGGATTTGGGGGTACCGGTAAGACTTAGTATAAACTGGGAGTTCGTCACTCGTTTTTATTTGGTGTGTAATTTCATTGGTAAATGTTAGAGGTGTATCTTCTTGATAAAAGATATCACTGAATTCTATGCAGAGTTTTTTAGTTTTGTCTTCTTCTTCTGGATTTAAATGGTTTGTCCGAAATTTAGAAAAATCGATTTCGTGTTTAATTGATTCGTCAAAATTATGTAATTCGTAATTTTGTATTTCTCCCAGATCATGGGTTTCAACGAGGAATGGTTCTGCAAAGTTTAATGTTACGGGCTGAGTTGTATTATTTATAATGGTAGTGATTGCTTCTCCATTAATTGCCGTTGATAAGCTTTCGGGGATTTCGCAATTGTGTAATTTCTGATGGGGTATGATTATGTCACCATTTTGAACGGAAGTGCGTATTTTAATAACTTGTTCGGTACGAGGGGTAACAGTGATAAGATTTAAATTCGTTTTTATTTGCTGGTAGTGCAGTTTTATCATAGCATGTGGTGTAACTAATACGTTTCGGTTGAAGTCTAAGCTGGCATGTAAAAGTTTTAAATTATCAAGACCTATTAGTCCGTGAAAGATATTATGAAATTTAAAAGAAAGAATTTCATTCGAATTGGTTGGGCTAAATTGAACATTTTCGGAGTTGGGATACAAGTACTGAATTTGTGAGCAGATTTTTGATAAACTGTTGATACTATAAAAAGATCATTATAAATTGAATTTGGAAAAAGTTTAAATGCTAGTTCGGGATCGATGAAAGATTTAGTAAAACCAGAATCAATTAGTAATTTTAAATTATATTCGAGGAATTCAATGTAGGGTAGTTCACTGCAATTAGATCCGTTAAAGGAGATTGTGGCAGGTGGTGTTAGGTTTCGTCGCTCGTCTAAGGCGTTTCGTGAAAATTTTCTGTCTCGTCAGTATAATATGAGTATTCGTCATAATTTTGGGGTTCGTCCAAATAAGGCTGTTCGTATTGGTAATTCTGGTACTCGTCTGATTGATTGTACAAATCATCAATTCCGGTTTGAAGTTCAGTATTATGTAATTCTTCAAAGGTATGTGCGGGTTTGGTCATTGGTTTAAAATTGCTATTGTGAGATCTGGCAGCTGTTTGCCTAGTAGAGATACTCATCGGAGTTGGTGGCGGTTGGTCTCTATTTTGACCGGGTTTGAAGACATTTTTTGGTTGTGCTGTCTGTCTAGATTGATGTCCGAAATCTTGGGCATTTGTCGGATATCTTGGTGGTTGAGTAAATTGTGGTCTCAACTGAATTGGTTGAGGTGGAAAGATTGGTTTCGAATAAGAGGTATAGTTATTCGAAAAATTGTTATTGAATCTCTGTTGATTTTGATTTGGATAATTTGGTACAAAACTATTTCTCGGTTGTGTGTAAACATTTTGTTGTGGGTTATGAGTGTATTTGGAATGTGAGGGCTTTTGATTGTAAGAATGCGATTTTTGTTGAGGTTTATTATTATAACTTGTTAGATTTTGAAAATATTGGATATTTTCTTCTTTGTTTATGAATCGCATGGCTTGTTTAAGGTCAATTGGTTTCATGCAACGGATGGTTGTGCCAAGTGGTTCTTTCAAACCGGCAAGGAAAGTTTTAAGGGTGAGACTACTGTATAAATCTCTTTTTAATTTTTTGGCTTCCGCAGTGGCTTCATGCAAATCTACGTAACTACAGAGGAGGTTTAGAATTTGCAGACAACGATCAAAAAAGTTTTGGGGTTTTTCATTCGGCATTTGTTTGAGTGAAGTTAGATCGCGATTCAGGGAAATCTCGTCGCGCTTGTGGCGAAATTCGAACTCTGTGTTAAACTTTCCTAGAAGTTCGAACTCCTCGTCTATCGGTTCTACAATCTTTGAGAGACGGGTAGAAATCGAGCGGGTTTATTTGAAGATATTCAGAAAAATCATAGTAACGGTAACGTTACGCTGCCACCAGTACATTTAAGGATATGCACATCCGGGTATTAGAATATTAGAGAATTTATAAAGGCTTCCTTCGGGGGGTTGGTGTGGGTACGTTTTCAATCAGAGATGTTGTTTTTGGGATAACGAATTTACGCATCTATTGAACATACGTTGAGTACAGTAAATTCAGTGAATAATTATAAGAATAGCGCATTACAATTTAGTTATAACTAACCAGTAGGTAATTTATAGACGCGGACTCGCGAATAAAATATTCTACAAATTCGGGCGACTCGGCGAAACTCGCGTACACCACGATTCAATATAGGTATCGATAAGAATTATTAAAACCGCGCAATTATAAAACAAGGGAGGATTAGCGCATTCACAAATATAATTCCGCAACAATTTTTATAGACTTACTACTTCGAAGTCAAAGAGGGAGGAACGAATTGGTCGATCGGGCTTCGTAAAGTCGGTGTTGGTATCGGCATTTTTATACAGTTACACGATTAACGAAAATCGACAAATTAGTTCAAATATTATCATTAAAAAGCCCCTTTCACAGGCTGTCGTAAATTGAGAGAATAAAATCAATGAGTGTAATTTAACAAACCGTTGTTAGGCCCTCATAGGCACTAATTCCTTCGGCCAGTCTTCCGGACTTCGCGCCGGTCAAATCACCACTGACTTTTCGGTACCGTCCGCGGTTTGAATTTTCCTCCCCCGCCTTGATCTTCGATCATCGAGCGTGAGAAAGCGTACCGTGAGATCTGCCCACCGTGCACTTTCGGCAGCTGCCTGCGTATTTCTTAAGCGCGCCCAGACGCTGACTTGTCAATCGTAGAAGACTATTGGCAAAGTCGCGCGGGTTATCTTAGTTCGATACAAAGTAGACGCTATAATATCGAATTGCCTGGTGGGAACTCGCCTCTGGCTTTGTTAAGTAAAAGAATGTCGATAGTATATCGCCCACGTATACAAAGTATTCGATTAAAATCATCGTATAAAATATTAAAAATAATTAAAGAAAAAGGGCGCATTGTCACACGCTGATCAGCAAAATTACGTCGCAAGTTTTCTTTTAATTCTTCCAATGATTCTGAATTTTGAATATGGGCTACAATTCGTGCATTTCCGGTAAGTTTTCCGGCTATCGAATGTAGAATAAATTTATTTTGAAAACATTCGGGATTTAACCGATCGTAGAAATTTAATAATATGCTGTCGCAAGTATTGAGGAATCTATGTAATTCATTGGTGTCTCCGTCAAAATCGGGGATGCATTTTAAGTATTCTGCCCGGAAAGTTTGAGGAGTTGCATTAGGTGCGGTACCTGTTTTCACAGTATTGGTATTTGTGTTGGTGTTACTTTGAGGTGGTACTTGGAAATTTGAATAAAGATGCGTTTGATTTAATTGTGAAATTAGTGACTCTATATCGATATCTTGATTACTTAATGACATTGAACTGTACTCACATGAAGATGATGAGCATTTGGATTCCTTCTCTCTCTGGATTCCTTTTCCTTTTCTTAATTCTCTATAAGGATGACAACCCTCACAGGACTTCGACGATTTTTGTTCTTGGTCCCCGTAGAAATGGTCCTCGAAAGTTCCAGTGAGACCGCGATGGTTTGGATCTCTTGATTTTGAAGAGTCACTTCACTTGGAGCTTTTAACGATGGATTTCCACAAATGATTATTAATTTTAGGAATAGCGGATAGTGTTGAAACACACGAATTTTCGATTTATGAATAATTCTTCCGCTATCCTACCGACTGCGCAAGTTATATATTTCTTTTATTTAGAAATAAAAACACTTAAACACGATTTTAGATTATCGGTGGTTTATTACAAGAAAGCAAAGACGTTTACAAGACGGTAGTTCGAAATAGAGTGATTAAAAAGTAATGGTATTTCATTTACAGAGAGATTATAAATTGCAATTATACAGTTTAGAGTTTATGTAAAAGTTCATGTAAAACATGCGTTCGCTGTGTTCTCAAGGATCTTCTTGCGAGGTTCCAAGAAGATGTCTCATGTGGCGTAGTGTTAGCGAAATCGTAATTAGTGGTAAAGGACCAAAATCGCCTGATCCACACTCCACAAGTCCTGGGGAAAAAAAAATCGCTTTCCGGCACCTATAGGCAACTAAGATAAGAAAAGTAGAATTATGGAAGAAAAGAAGAAACCGAAAGAATGAGAATCATCTTCATGTAAGTGCTCATTACCACTTTAAACTCACTTTAATCAGAGATAAGTTGAGATGGAAAAGTAAATGCAAAAATCTGTCCGGTTTGGTTATCGTCTTCTCTTCCAGTTTAGTACACACAAAATTGGTGAGTCTATCCTTTTTGCTCAAGAGGGAAGGCAAGCTGTGAGGGCAGCACATGAGTTTCGTTCGTTAACTGTAGTCGCTGAACGATAAAAAGCGATACTTATATGAACGCGGTGTGAATCGGACAGAGATGGAAAAACCACAAGCAAGTTATATTCTAGAACATCCCGCGTAAACAAAGAGTCAGCATTCTTGGTAGATCTTCCAGAGCATCGAAAATCTAGCTAAGCGGTTTTGACCCTTTATAAATGTAAACACGGAAATAAACAATTAGTCTTAAGTCTGAACTCAAGCGAATAAGATAAGTTGATATAACTGTATATTATAATCAATAAATCTTTTAAAAAGTATCCGACTCGATAAAAGAACCTAATTAGCATCATGTGTTTATGAAATAGTAATATGTCGGTTATGTTGTCGGTCGCCATTGTTGTTTACGTTTGTGCCGAAGTTTTCAAAGTGATTTTCCATGATTTTCGTCTGTTTTTATGGAATATTTGCGAACTGCGAGTGAAATTTAATTATTTTGACTTGTCTATTTAATGCGACTTTCGTGAAAATTTAAGTTGATTACCATATCATTAGTTTTCATGCCGTTTTGGATAAAACGTATGTCACACATTTGGTAATTATGAATTAATCAGTCGAATGTATACACTATTCTCACCTGACTTATTCATAATCAACAAACAAAGTAGTACTATTCATAACAATTATTTGACAAATTCATGCACTTTCGGACTTTGATAACTAGATAACTCAAAAAGTTCGAGTTATTGAAGTGAAATCAAATTTAATCTTGGCGGTGTTGCCAACAAATTTGTTACATGCGGTTATCAAAATTTGTAGTAATAATCGTAGTTTGAATTATTGAAGTTCCCTCATCTACTATAGAAAAAAATGTATTTTATACACGACGACAAAATCCTATATTTCGCTAGTAATGTTATTGACTTGAGGCTGAATTCTGTATCGAAAACCGCTTAAAATAAAAGGCCGTCAAAGTGCTTTAGCAACGATCACGATCGATTCCATCAAAAAGTTGTGAAAAAACGACAGTAATCAAAGCTGTAGCATTATTGGCGGCCTTTTATTTTTAAAAGATTCGATACAGAATTGCCCCTATAGTGACAGCAGCAGGCATCTATCATATTAACTCCATCAGAGCTCAAAAAATTGATTAAGGGATTTTTCGCGACATAACCCCCATACACGTGTATTTTAACCTATGTATGTCCCCACTACTCCATCAATAATTTGGCGCGTTCTTCACGCGAAAATGAACGATGTATGTATGTCGTTTTAAATTTTCAGGCCTATTTTTTGAAAAAAATCCAAAAACTGTCCACGAAATAGTCAAAATTTGTCATAATTCACATGCGCCAGTCTAATACAACCGCTACAGAATCTTTAATTTATTTTGTTACTCAATTCCTTTTCTACCTAACCTAATTTATCTAACATACACCCACAAGATACACCACATACCCAGGTGCCGACCAGGGTATGTGGTGTATGTCGTTTGACAGGCAATTCGTGACGTCTCATCTACGTCATCACACTTCCCCTCACATACTTTTTTGCGTGAAAATGTATAATTATCAGATACACCACATACCCGTGTATGAGTTTATCCCTCGCGAAAAATCCCTCAATGTCTTTTTGTTTTTGTAATGGTCACCAATATTATACAGGGTGGTCTGTGTTATACATATTTTGTTTATATTTTCTCGGAAAATGCCCGCAAAATTCGTAAAAAATTTAATATCTGACAGTTGATAAGTTAGCCTATGAAAACATCCAATTTAGGCCACCCTGTACACGGCAAGTTAGTTTATTTCGCATTTTCATTTCATCGCTCTCGTTTTTGAAGTAAATTGTAAATTGATTGATTAAAATTTGCAATGAATAATTTTGAGTTTACTATTACCTCCATCAAGTTGCAAATAGCAAATGAATGTGCAATTTCTCCCGAGAGCAATTTTTGCACGTCGAATCGTCATGACGTATTTCTTGATACATAATTTAAAAATAATACTTTCACGCTTTCCAGAAGTTTTGGTCTCACAAGAACAGTGTCCTCTTCCTGGCACGTCACAGGAAACTTCTGTAGGACATACTCCAGCTCTGATTGAAAAGTCTGTGGAAATCACCGATTCAAAGGAATTGCAACCAAAGACGCGGCGGTCTTTATTCAAAGGCATTGAAGGCCTTTCTCGCAGTGATAGTTCTCCAAGAAAACTTTATCTCATGGATCTTGTCGTCAAAAAAGAAGACCAGATTCGGAAACTGAAGCAACTCAGCAAGCAAAGGGCCCACGATATCAAGTCATTGCAAGATCTAGGGGAGTCCTCCGTGGTACGAAATCTTTCGATTTCGAATGAAACGATAAATTTTTTGAGCTCGCAATTGAGATGTGCCAAGAGAGACCCGGCTGGAAGGAGGTGGTCGAACGACGAAAAAGTGGTTGCATTGGCCATTTTCAAGCGCAGCCCAAGTTGTTACCGCTTCTTGAGAAAGTTGGTCGCACTACCATCAAAACCGACACTACTTGCTTTGTTGCGAAAAGTTTTCTTCGGAGTGGGGATTAATAACCATTTATTTGAACACATAAATAAATCTTTGACACGTGAACAGGATCGAATATGCTTCTTACTGTTCGATGAAATGGACATTAATTCATTCTTGTTCTTTCGTTCTTTTTCTGCAATAGATTTATTTCATAAATCTGCACTCTTGTACTGGTTGTGATTGCAAACATAAGTATAGGAAATTGATCTTTACCTGTGGTATAACTAATTGTTACTACATGTAGCAGCGTAGATGTAGTACTTACCTACAGTTATCATTTTCTGTATTCAAATTTGGAAAGCCAACCGCTTTTTTTACCCACTCTTCCTACCCTCTCACACAGTAACTTATCTCAGTTTTAATTTTATATTAAAATTATTTATTTATATTATATATATACAGCCTGATTCAAAATTGTTGGACCCACGCTTCAGGGCAGGTTCCTCTCGTCAAAATAGTGATAGAGGTTCCTATAAAGGGGGGTCCGCAAGTGGTCAATAAGGGAGTTATTAGGCCTCAAAGTCTGCTGGTGGCCAATTTTTTTTCGCTTATAACTCGCTTAATTTATGGTTTAGAACTTTCAGATTTGGTATATGAGCAAAACAATTGAAAAACTAAACGTTGAATCCTTTGGTGCGGCGGCTATACCAGTAAGCGGAACCATGGCGCAGAAGTTGACAACAGTCAGTCATCACCAGCACAAGCACCCGTCAGAATGTCAGAACTTTGACAAATGGATAAAATACTGATAGCGAAGATAATTCATGCGATGCTAAATCGATATTAAATCGGTACCAATTATGATGTGACTCTGCGCCCTGCTTATTGTCCAAGATAACATGAAAATATGAAATAAAATGAGAAAAAATACAAATCCATAGATGAACCCCTCTCCAAATGTTATATTCAAACAATGCTGACACTCTCACAGTGACTGTTACAAGGTTTCGCACCATGGTTTCGCTTACTGGTACGTCTATTAATTTCGGATGAAAATATTTCTAAGTTCAGAATTTTCAAATGAAATTCAATAAAAAAATAACGGTTCATGTTGGAATGAAAACGAAATGTGTTTTACAGGTTTGAGAGCAAGCAGGCGATTTTATCAAGAATAATTTTTTCTGTAAAATCAGAAATAAAAATTTTTTTCCTCTTTTAAACCCCATTCGTGGACATACTGTATAGTGCTCTTTTGCTGCCATATCCACCGACATTATTGTCTATGGCACTAGATATTCGGATAGGCCGTCCCGGTTTCTCGGTACTGTCGAATTCAGGGATGATTCCGAGGGTGCTCAGTCACTCTTTTCGTCATCAAATAACTTCATGCGGTATTTTCCCTCGCAAATCTCGCCGATGTCTCGGGGCGTTGGCATCCACTTGAGCACTTCTTTCGACCCTTTTTACGAGTACTTCGACGATGACGACGTCCGTCCTCCGACTTTCGGCCATTCTTTTCTTGACGTTAATGTCGTAAAGTGCTGTGAAGAAAATCTGCGAAAATCCATTCGAATCTAAGAAAATTATACAATTTTCTATCGTATTTTCACTCGCCGTTTCGTGTGTCGTACCACCGAGTGGTAATATTAGCGAATTTTGGACCGAACTGGAAATTCTTCCAAACCGCACATTTACGCAAGCGCTAAAAACCCTTTGCGCACGTTAGGCCGCCCTCCACCTACAGGTAAACCTTCATCGATAGTACCTGAAAGCGGCGAAAGCTTATTCCATTCGTTATTTCCAGGCCTTTTTCTATAGTTTACGGTACTACCGATCGTTTATTCTGTCCTTCGACTCTTGAGTCGTAAGGGTGAGACCTACCCTCCACCCTTGGGAACCGGCTATCTTGGCACGAGTTACTTTCCATCTGCCGACGCACTTGGGTACGCCGCTTTGTTGCCACCGGCCGCTAGATTCGACCGCTGCAGTCCCGCTGGCTCGACGAATTTGGGGTGCGACCATCCTACCTACCCTATCGCCGCCATGGCACTAGAGCGCGACACTGAGACGGTAACAGCGCTTCATCCACCTAAGTCAGCCTTTCCCTTTTCGAACTACTTGCGGATTGTATCGCGTAATTTTCATTTTACCCGAATTAAGTCGTAATTCCATTATTAGTTACGTAAGATTCTGTAGCTTCACTACTCACTGGTCCTTCAGACTAGTGATTCGCTTATTGTAAACCGAGTATACGTATACCAGGCCCGAATTTAATCTGTCAATCAGATAAATACATAACAATCGATTCTGTTAATCGATATTATTTATATTAGTCTGCATATAATTTAATCGCCCTCTGCTAGAGCTAGTTGAGCTACAATTACCTTTCAACGTAAAGTTTCCCGTTTTGTATACCACTTTACCCAGTCTTAACATTCTTGGGCTTTTACCAATAAAACGGGTGGCGCTCTATTTACCATCTTTTTTTTGAACTCACCCCGTCTTCGACTGAGCCGGCGAGCAGCCGGGACTGGACCGTTTTCGCCAATCGGCGGTAACACCGCACCCCTATTTTCAAAGACAAAATGCTTTCCGATAAAACAATCCAATACAGAATAATTTCCTACCAAACAATCCACAACAAAATAATTTCACTCGTCCAAATCAAAATTCGTACCCTCAACCGATGGATACATCATCCGGAAATACTCGACAGACAACCTAAGTACAACTCAGACCAACGTTCACCTCAACTGAGCTTTTTACTCAGAACATTGATGAAAATTCATATGAATACCCAATTGATTATTATCCGAATTACGATGAAACACAATTTTATCCAGAAAGTTCCGAACAACCTTAATTGCGAACTAGGTACCTCATATTACGACTTTGATGAAAATCAGCATTTTCACTCAGATAACGTTTGTACCGAAGCGACCAACTACGCTTTACCAGCTTTACCAGAATCATCTCATGATGACATACCTGGAGATTTTCAGAAGGTCACACAAACAAACAACCCAACGTAGTTATTCAAGTTAACGTATTGAAATCTAATCTACCACACATTTTTATATCAGAAATAAACGCAAATTTTCTCATAGATACAGGAGTACAAAAAGTATTATGCATCCCGAACTTGCAAGTTATATGAAAATAAGCGCATCATCAGCCAGAGATAACTGACGAGAATCCCAGGAAGACCATGGGAACCGCTTTGTAATCATTTTTATCCCTGTACCATTTTTATAATTGTATTAAAATAGAAGAGTCTGACTTAAGACCTGAACGAGTCGAGTTGTATTCCTAGTTCTGAATAAATATTAATTTTCTTTTTAAAAAGGCCTTTTGAAGAGGAATTAATAAAATTGGCGCAGTCGGTAGGATTGTCACGTTGTTGTTCGTTAAAATTTCGGCTTACTTTATGTCGGTAATAAACCCTCAACAATTCGATTTCAATCGTTAAGTGATAAACCAAAAACTTTCGAACTGAGTGAAGTGGAGTGGTCCAACAAACCAACGTCCAATTGGTCCGTCATCCAACAACCGATCGTCAGGTCCCTTGGAAACGTCGAATTTCTATCGAAGAAAGTGCGTGAGTACAAGGTTTTCATACTCCCATCCCCTCACAATTGCTGTGAATCGTTGTGCAAATAAATAGGCGATTTTTACCGAGTAAATTCGTTGCTAAAGTTTTGCATTTCATTAGTCTTAAGAAACAGAAAGGAAAAATCAGTTCTCATTGAAGAAACCCATTAATGACCGAAGTCGATTCAATTGCTGAACAATTAGCAGCAAGTTTAAGTTTTGAAGAAGGTAGTGAAGAAAATAGTAGTGAAACCGAAATGGCTACTCATAACTACCAATTGATAAAATTAACTTTAGACATAATTCCTCGTTACAGTGGAGATGCTCACTCTCTTGAAATTTTCATAAATAATTGCGAACATTTGATCAGTCAACATGCTAATAGGCAAACTCCCAATGACCCAATTAATTCGTTTTTGATGAAAGCAGTCTTAGGAAAATTAGACGGCAGAGCTTTGTTGTTAATTGGCAACAGAACAGAATTAACCACATGGGCACAAATCAGAGACGCTCTAAGATTAACTTTTGGCGACAAGAGAAATTTAGATTGTTTAGCGCAAGATCTTCTAATCTTGAAACCCTTCAAAAATGAATCACCTCAAAATTTTGGTGCCAGAATCCAAGACATTAGAAGTCTCATAATCTCAAAAGTGAACGGTTCAAACATCCATGCAGATCAGAAAGCACATTATTTAGAAAATTACAATAAACTCTCATTAACAACTTTCATTCGCGGATTATACGGTAGAATTGAAGACATAGTTAGGTTAAGAAATCCCCAGACTCTCGAAGCTGCAATCGCGATCGTCATAGAAGAAGAAAATTTCATGTACGCGCAAAAACAAGTAAATAACTCACAGAAAACTGAAGGCAGTAATTATCATACTAACCGTACTAATAATTACTATCAAAAAAATAATCAATACCAAAATAAATCGAATGGTTACAATCGCTACAATAACCAATCCAATCAACATTTTACTCCCAGATTTAATCAGTACAATTCGCTAGCAAACGTGCAAAATCAACATTCAAATTACAATCAAAATCAAAATCAATACGACAGATATAATTCAGGATACAATTCGAATTATCAAAATAATCATAATCCTAGCTACGGACAAAACCGATTCCCGTCGCAACCAATTAACTTGCAGCCATCTCAACAAAATCAACCCCAGAAATTTTTCACAAATAAACAAGTATTTGGTCAACCGAAAAATGTGTTTGCACCAAACAAAAATTTTCAATCAAACAGTCAACCACAACCGATGTCGGTTTGCACCACCCAAAATGCGTCAAGAATGCAAAATACATTCAATCGCAGTAATAATTTCCAACGGAATAATTATCCCCAACGCAATTACCAATTCGGAGAAGTGCATAACATTGAGGACGATTCTCAACAAATTGAACCAATAACAGAATTTTCAGTAAACGACCAGGAACCAAATTTTCAATTGGCTGGCGCGAGCAGAGAAATAACGTAATTGAAATGAATCACCTAGATTACAGTTTAAACAAATTACCATTCATACAACTACGAAATCCACCAATAAAATTATTAATAGACACGGGAGCACCGATATCAATTGTCAAACCAAGCGTAATCGAAAAGTATTACCCGAATTGCATTTACCATGAACCATTTTCAATCAAAACGTGTGCTGGAGAAAGAAACTGTAGATTTAAAGCAACAATTCCCATTTTAAAATAATTTAACATAAATGAAATCTTAAAGCTACATTTATTCGATTTTCATGAGTATTTTGATGGATTATTAGGAACGGAAGCGATGTCGAATTTAGGATTCATAATAGATTTACAAAACGGAGTAATGTACAATCAAAACGTAAGAATACCAGTACAATTTCGAGACACGAGTAAACGTCCATTTAAGACAATCAAGTTAGATCCCCTACAAATTTTACAAACTCAAGTACCAGTAAACATAAACAATGGAGAAATCTTAATACCAGAAAATTTAAATTTTCACGAGCTAGTAATACCCGAAACAGCTACAGTTGCAAATAATGGCGAAGCATTAATTGAGATAAGAAACCCCACGGAAAAATTCAAACACATTGAAATATTACAACCTTTTGACAATTCGAGGTGTATAACATGTCATTCATCGAAACAAACCAAACAAAACCCGGAAAAGATGTACACAAATTAATAAATACTACCCACATGAATTCAGAGGAAAAAATAAAAATAATGAAATTATGTAGTGAATATGAAGACATATTTTTTGATGACTCCATTGACAAATTAACGTTCACGAATAAAATCAAACACGAAATAAAAACTCGCGATGAAATTCCCATATACACTAAATCGTATCGATACCCGTTTGTACACAAAGAGGGAGTAAAAAGACAAATTGACAAAATGCTTAATGACGGCATAATTAAGCCAAGCTGCAGCCCTTGGTCCTCACCAATATGGGTTGTACCCAAAAAACTCGATAATAGCGGAAAGCAAAAATGGCGTATAGTCGTGGACTATAGGAAAATAAATGAGAAAACGATCGATGATCGATATCCGATCCCTAACATCACAGACATTCTCGATAAGTTAGGAAGATGCCAGTACTTTTCTACGTTAGACCTCGCGTCCGGATTTCACCAGATACAAATGAGTGCAGAAAGCGTCGAGAAAACCGCGTTTAGTGTAGACAACGGTCATTTCGAATATGTAAGGATGCCGTTTGGACTAAAGAACGCGCCCGCAACGTTCCAAAGAGTTATGGACGATGTTTTAAAAGATCTTAATAATAAAATTTGCCTAATTTACATGGACGACATAATAATCTTCTCAACCTCGTTACAGGAACACATTTCCAATTTAAAAATAGTATTTCAAAGATTAAGAGAAGCGCGATTAAAAATACAACCGGACAAATCAAACTTTTTACACAGGGAAATTGAATTCTTAGGTCACATTGTTACCACCGAAGGAGTGCTACCTAACCCCAAGAAAATACAATCAATAATAAAATTCCCAATACCAAAAACAGCGAAAGAAATAAAATCATTTTTAGGATTGGTAGGTTACTATCGAAAATTTGTTAAAGACTTTGCGAAATTAACTAAACCCCTGACTAAATGTTTGAGAAAGGGCGGAAAAATAATACACACGGAAGAATTCGTAAAAGCATTTGAAACATGTAAAGTAATTTTGTCTAATTCACCCATTTTACAATACCCAGATTTTGAAAAACCCTTTAATGTAAGAACAGACGCATCAAATTACGCGCTAGGAGCGGTGTTATCTCAAGGTACTGTAGGTCAAGATTTACCTATTGCGTACGCTTCACGTACACTGAACCCAGCCGAGTGCAACTATTCGACAATAGAGAAGGAATTACTTGCTATAGTATGGGCAACAAAATATTTCCGACCCTATCTATTTGGACGAAAATTTAAGATAATAACAGATCATAAACCATTACAGTGGCTATTCTCTCTAAAAGATCCAAGTTCACGTCTCGTACGTTGGAGACTAAAACTCGAGGAGTACGACTACGAATTAATATACAGGAAAGGTACCACGAACGGAAATGCAGATGCATTATCGCGTATCGAAATTAACCCAATAGATTCAGAATCAATTTTAGGAAACCCAGGAGAAATAAATAATGACATAACAGATTTCATGAACGAATGTTACGAACCCATTCTTACAGACGATGATAATATTGACGAATACAGGAAAATATTAAACGACACAGATGAACGAGAGCAAAATAAAATAAAAGTTCATTCAGACATCACAATTCATACGGCAATAGAAGACCCAATCATGGCATTACCAATAACAGAAAAATGTTTAAATCAGTACAGCAATCAAATCATAATTTCTTTAGACAAAATAGTAAAAACGTTGAAAGTTCAAAAAGTAAACATCTTTCAAACAAAAACCAGGTTAATTGTTCAAATACCCGAAAATGAAATAGAAAATAGCATAATCAAATTGATGAAAGAATTTGTCAACCCGAAAATCAGTCATTGCATTTACTTTAAAACCATCGAGTTGGTTCCACCATTTTGCAACATAATCAGAAATGTATTTAAAAATAACGCATACAAACTAATACAGAGTACCACCTTAGTAGAAGACATTGAAGATATCCATGAAAAGCACGATAAGATAAAATTCCAACACGAAACTAAAACGTCACACAGAGGTATAAATGAAACGGAGTTAGCAGTAAAGAAAAATTACTACTGGCCACTAATTCACGAAGACGTAGTAAAATATATAAACAATTGTGAAGTATGTCAGAAGTCAAAGTACGAGAGACATCCTCACGAAATAAAATTCCAATTAACACCAACAAGCAAATCACCTTTTGAACACATTCATCTCGATACATTTCAAATTGATAAAATGAAATTTCTCACATTAATTGACACATTCTCTAGATACGGCCAAGCGTACCCGTTACAAACTTTAAACGTAATTAACGTAATAAATTCATTGATAATTTTTGGAACACATCACGGATTACCAAGAAAAATAACAACTGATCAAGGCTCAGAATTTGATAATTTCATGTTAAAAGTTTTTTGCAAATTGTATAATATTGAACTTCATTATACTTCAACGGGCAACTCAAATGGAAACAGTCCCGTCGAAAGAATGCATTCAACTTTAATCGAAAATTTACGTTGTTTAAGACTAACACACAAAGACTCTAACATACTAGACCTCATGCCATTAGCAGTACTGAGTTACAACAACTCAATTCATTCGGTAACGAAATACACACCTTTTGAAATTTTGAATAGTACGACAAACGCGAAAAATCCCCTTGAAACAACAGACGAAATGTTAATGAACGAATACATAATTCAATTTAGACACAAAGTGAAAATAATTCACGATAAGGTAAATACTAACAATACTAACACGAAAGAATAAATAATTAACAAATTAAACTTAACCAGAAAAGATCCACCCGATTATGACGAAAACAAACCCGTTTACATAGAAGAAAAACCCAGAAACAAGTTCTTAGCTAGATTCAGGAAAGAGGGAAACATAGAAAATAAGGAATTACACGTCAAAACACCCAAAAACATAATACACAAAAAATTCGTAAAACCCTCACGAAAAGAAACTAATCCCATTGAAATTTCAGATCAAGATGGAGAAAATCCTGATACTAACCCTAATAATTAAAATCACCCTTTGCGACATATCCATAACACCCCTTCCGGATAACACTGGAATATTACCCCTAAAATTAGGAAAAGCCTACATTAACCGAAATAATCATGTGCTTTTGCATTACGTAGATTTAGAACCGCTTATTAACAATTTGACTTCTCTTAAGGAAGCTAATAATTTAGCCATTTTCAAAGAATATGATGGTGAAGCTATCCTAGACAAGTATTTAGACAAGAACTCGGAATATAACATCTTAATTAGCAACATCGACATTAAACTTACTAACGTTTTAAAATCAAACAACCGCATGAAAAGAGGACTATTTAATTTCTTGGGTACTGCAAACAAATTCATATTTGGTAACCTAGACGCAGAAGACGGCGAAAAGATTTATTCAATGGTTTCAAAATTAGAAAAGAACCAAAATAAAGTAATTCAGAGCGCGAACACTCAGATTTCCCTTGCGAAAAATCTCATAAATAATTATAATGAAACAATCAGCAAATTAAATAACAATCAATTCAAATTATTAAAGGAATTCGAAAGATTCGAGAACGACACCGAAAACCGATTAAATTGGGTATATTTCCACATACTATTCGATCAAATGGTCTCAAATTTAAGACTAATAGACACATTTTTGGAAAATCTCGAAAACGCAATAACATTTTCTAAATTAGGAACTTTGCATCCAGACATTATTTCAATAAACGACTTAAAACAAATATTTAAATTATTACTCGAACATCATAACGAAAATGAATTAATAAGAACTGACTTCTCTAGCTTATACTCGATAATAAAAACGCGTTCATACATATTTGAAAATAAAATTGTATTTGCACTAAGCATTCCAGTTGTCCTTCCAAAAACCTTCGATTACTACAAATTAATTCCAATACCCACGATTCAAAATACAACTCTGATCCCACATTATCCATATCTTGTACTCAACGACGAAGAACATCAGTACCAGGAGAACGAATGTCACCCAATGACAAACGACTTCATTTGCTTAAAAGAAGAACATCTCATCGATGACCAATGCGTAACATCAGTAATACGAAATCAACAGCCGAAGAATTGTCATTTCACACCAATCCAAATTGACAAGCCAATATTCGAAAAAGTATCATCAGACTTGATAATCGCGATAACCAACAGAAAGACTCAAATAAAGAAAAAGTGCAAAGACACACAATACACCAACATCATCGGTAATCAACTCATCAAGTTACCAACGAATTGCAAAATTGAATACAATAACCACGAAATCGGCAACTACGAAACCAAATCATCAGCCCAAGCTGTTTATCTACCCGAAATCGAGTACCATCAACCGATAACCGAAAAACGAAAAATCCAAATCCAAGAAATACCGTTAACGAAGTTACACGAACTAAACAAACAAGTTCAAGCAACGCAACTTTTGGAAATTGAATCATCAGGCCAATCCGATATCAATAATTGGAAAACATATGTACTAATCACTATAATTTCAGTAATACTTGTTTACACGCTAATCAAACTTCGTGGACCGATCCAATCGATCATCAATAAAAGAAAAGGTGTTGTCATCTCCGCCCAAGCCGCAGATGCCAATCTTCAGCGGGGAGGAGTTATATGAAAATAAGCGCATCATCAGCCAGAGATAACTGACGAGAATCCCAGGAAGACCATGGGAACCGCTTTGTAATCATTTTTATCCCTGTACCATTTTTATAATTGTATTAAAATAGAAGAGTCTGACTTAAGACCTGAACGAGTCGAGTTGTATTCCTAGTTCTGAATAAATATTAATTTTCTTTTTAAAAAGGCCTTTTGAAGAGGAATTAATAAAATTTGCACGCAAATTTTATCGCGAATTTATATACAATGAAAACTTTAATATATAAACAGCCCACGGTGCGTCATGTCATAACAAAGTAGTCGAAATTCCAATTTTTAAAAATTTTAATGTCAGAGGGATGAATAAGTTTTACTTGTTCAACTTTAGTGACAAGTATGACGGTTTAGTAGGAGTAGATTATTTACTTGAACAATTGAATGCAAACATAAACGTTAAAATTAAACAACTAACGACCCCGTACGCTATAGTACCAATTATATACGAATCAGGAATTGATAATCAACAAGAAAATTCATTTGTAAATTCAAACATTAATCTCACCATACCACCCCGTACGGTGAAGATAGTCCAACTACCAGTGAACCATAATGACGAAATAGGTATCCTGAATTACCATCAATCAGTGACGGCGTTGAAATGCCTACAGCTGTTGTCAACATTGAAAACAGTTTAGCAAAAACGACCATTAGCAACATCAATGAAACATCAATAAATATTTCAATAGAAGAACCACTTAAAATTGAACCAGTAAACCCTTTGGAAATTAACTTCATCGAAAAAATGTAAACTTGTGACAATTCAGACCCAAATCTAGATAACCTTTTGGAACAAAATTTAAAGAATTTACGATTGAATCATTGCAATAGTGAAGAATCAGATCCTATTAGAAAACTTTGTCTAAATTATCGTGATATCTTTTACTGCGAAGGAATCTCTTTGAGTTTTACGAACAAAATACAACATGAAATCAAATGAAACACGACGAACCTATTTATACCAAAACCTATCGATACCCTGAAGTCCACCGTCAGGAAGTGAGAACTCAGATTGATCAAATGCTTGATCAAGGCATCATTCAAGACAGCGTTTCACCCTGGTCTAGTCCCATATGGATAGTACCAAAAAAGTTAGATGCTTCTGGCAAGAAAAAATGGAGACTCGTTGTAGACTATAGGAAGTTGAATGATCATACCATCGATGACAAGTATCCACTGCCCAATATCACAGACATTCTTGACCGACTTGGAAAGGCTAATTATTTTACAACATTGGATTTGGCAAGCGGATTTCACCAGATAGAGGTTGATCCGAATGACATCCCAAAAACCATTTTCTCCACCAAAGGAGGCCATTTTGAATTCAAACGCATGCCGTTTGGCTTGAAAAACGCCCCATTTACTTTCCAACGTGTCATGGATAATGTTTTGGGAGGCTTGTAGAATGAAATATGTCTTGTCTATTCAGACGACATTATCATTTTTAGTACATCTTTGCAAGAACATATCGAGAGACTGAAATGAATTTTTGACAGACCAAGAGAATCCAATTTTAAGCTCTAGTTAGAGAAACCCGAATTTTCACAAAAGACAACAATATTTAGGTCATGTTATAACCCCACAAGGAGTTAAACCAAATCCCGACAAAATTTCTGTTATTAAAAATTTCCCAATTCCGAAAACTCCAACCGAAATTAAAAGCTTTCTCGGACTTTTAGGTTATTACAGACGATTTATACCCGACTTTGCAAAATTGACAAAACCAATGACCAAGTGTCCTAAAAAAAGATGCAAAAGTTATACATGATTTAGATTTCATAGACGCTTTCAGAACTTGCAAAAATATCCTGACAAACGACCCAATTTTACATTATCCAAACCGTTCATCCTTACAACGGATGTCAGTAATTTTGCAATAGGCGCAATTCTATCCCAAGGTGAAATACCCCGAGACAGACCAATCGCTTACGCGTCGAGAACCCTAAACGAGACTGAGACCCGATACTCCACCATCGAAAAAGAGCTTCTAGCTATTGTTTGGGCTTGCAAACACTTAAGGCCTTATTCATTCGGCAGAAAATTCACCATCTACACTGACCATAGACCTTTGACCTGGCTTTTCAACTTGAAAGAACCAAATTCCAAATTAATAAGATGGCACTTAAAGCTAGAAGAATACGACTCACATTGTGTACAAAAAAGGCAAATTCAACTGTAATGCCGATTGTCTTTCACGCATTCCCATCAATGCAATGGAAACAGAATTTGTAGTAAACAATCCTGGAGAAGTCGATAAAGACATACTAGAATTTTTAAGGAATCTTTCAGAAAATGTCTGTTTTGATGAACAACCCTCAACATCAAGACACCCAGATGAAAATACTAGAAATTCAAAAATCAATGTTACCGCAGATACACAGATAAATCCTCACATAAATCAACATGACGAAAATGACCAATTGTCGACCCAACATTCTATCAACAACGATACACATGACGGTATATTAAAATATTCAACGAAATAGTAAATAATAAAATTCACCAAATTATAATTTTTCCAAATGTTCATTACAAACTAGACGTAACTCGTGAACCATATGGAAACCACCAAATTTTGAAAGTAAAAATTCCTGAAGTAAATAATGCTACTTTTATCATACAATTTCTAAAAGAATACACAGAACTGCAAACAACTTACTGTATGTATTTCCATAATGAAAACTTATACAAAAATTGTAGTTCAATCTATCTTGAACATTTTTCGTCCAATCGTCCGAAATTAGTACGATGTACGATGTACGGTGTTACAAAAAATTCATCCTTATACTCACTTAAGAGTTGTGCACGGGCTAGCTACAGTGAAGACGGCCGTGGGTAATGAAAGATGTTATATTGGGGCGCCAAGTAAATTTATTACACACTCTCAAATAGATGGTAAAGCTGGTATTCATAAAATACTAAAAGAAGTACCAGTTAGGTATTAAATTAGGCGATCTTAAGGTACTGGATATAAAGATTAATTAAATTAAGCAAAAGGATCGTTCCGATCTTGGCCAACCGCGAATGGATCTTACAAAAAGTAAGTATATGAAATTAAACTACGCAATCAATAAAATTATTATCGCCGCGATATACGGTACTACGGTTACTACGGTAACTAATTACTAATTAAAGGTATTTATGAAACAGGTACACGATAATATCCCGGCGGATTCTGCGCATGTGCGTTGGGATATATACGCTTATTCCTGGCTTTTAGGTGGAGAAAACGGCCATGATAAGTTATCATCTGAACTGTCAAGTTGCTTGGGTTGCAGACTCAGTGTTGCCAATATGAGAACGCTAAAGTTACTAGATTTTAATAGTAGAGTTTCTAAAATTTTCTTATTTTGTTCACGTGTGAACTTGCAATTGTCAGTTGTCTTAAACTTCGATGTTTACATTATGGCGCTTTCGAGGTTATCGACTTATTTATCGTGCATAAGGTGGCGATTACAACGAATATTCTCGCAAGAATCACTTTTATACGTGTGTATTGTAATGACGAATCCACTTATGTAAGTATTCATAATCATAATGTGTTAAGATTTTCATACCGAACTTGATTATTTTAGGTTCACTTTAAGATCGAACACGAGGTTTTACTTCACTTATGGATTGATTGGCGCTCACGTACCAAGCATTCTTGGATTTATTCGGAGACAACCTGCGTTATCATCCAAAAATAAAGTACCTGTCATCAAGGAAGAAGCCTCGACAATACATGACCCGTATTGTACAGAAATACCTACAAGAGTGACAATTGATGTGTGGCATTGTTGTAATTGAAAATGGATACAATATTACACCCATAATTACACCCTTTTTTTTTCGAAGGTTTGAATGTTGGTAACGTAATGTGACGAGGTAATTCTGTACTTTATGTTTCAGCTTCCATGACATGACATGACATGAGGCCCGTGTGTGCTTGGCCAGTGGCCGCTCACGGGTATCCCGCCGTGCCGGGACACACACGGTTGAGGGGGTTCACGCTTCATACTGGGTGGAAAAACTCCTCCGCAGCACGTGTGGCAGGGTAAATCAGGACCGATAGTGAAGGTTGAAGGATTCTTCTTTTCATTTGTGTTAGTGTTAGCTGTAATAAAGTTATTGGATTATTATTGTTCTACTAACTTCGTGTCCGCACTTCACACCCCTCCTCCCTCCCTTTTGCGGGCCGACGAATTTTGGCTGTTCGGTTTCCTGTGGAATGTGTAGGATTTAGGCCCTCTTCGTTGTGTGCTGACCCTCACGAGTTCGTGTTTCCCAGTTTCTTCCTTTTTTGTTGGTGTCATATTTCAATCACTGCACTTGTCCTTTTGCTATCTCTATCACTGCACTTTCATTGCTCCAATCACAGAACTTAACTGAGCGCCCGGTCGCCGCCCTCCGTTGGTTCGTGTCTTCATCCCAGCTTTCTGTCTCCGGTCCTTCGAACATTCGCTGAAATTCCCTTTTCAGAGTTCCTTTGTATTCCATTTCTTTCATTCCATTTCATCATCATCACTTTATTGCCGCACTTCACCCGTGTCACTGCACTCTTTATTGACACCACAGTTGACACTGATGCCTATCGCCACCCTTTGCACGGTCATTACACCATCCACCACACTCCACTTTTTTTGTCACTGATTATTGCCACACTTCACCCGTGTCACTGCACTCCACTGTTACTTGCACTTCATAGTCACTGAAGGTTGTCGTACTTCACCTGCGTCGCTGCCCTCGACCACACTTTACTGTGTTGTCCTTCGTGTTTTTATTCTTTTCCGCTTTCCTCGTTATTCTCCCATGTCTTCTTGTTTCTTCTCTGTTTCTGGTGCGACATATACCCTCCCCGATTGACTCTTTAGCGTTGCCTTACTCGTTGTCCATTCTATCCGGTTGTTCTTGGGGTGTTTGTGTTTTCCTTGCTTTTTCTATTGTGGTCTGCTAGAAGGCGTGTTTTTTCACTTTTCTTGTGTTTTATTGGTCCGTGTAGTACTTCGTGGTCCATGCTCCTTTTTGAGGTCCATGTTTCCTTGATTTGGTAAACTTTGTTGGTTTTCTCCGGAGAGGATACGATTTATTTTGTGAGAAGCTGTTCGCGGTTTTTCCTCTCCATGTTGTGAAAACTGACTTACCTACCCTTGCTTCAGGTGATTCAAATTCCGAGGTCAGACAGTTGCGCGAGTTTCTTCGTCAGAATGATAATGATTACCACTTTTCGTCTGGTGTTCTTCGTGCCTCCGTTGGCATTTACGTTTTCGGGATCGTTTGAAGAGTTTTCCTGTGTATGCTTCTTCTTAGATCTGTTGAAAGCTATATACAGTGTTGTTCAATTAAGATGCTCGCTCGAACCCTCCGCCGAACCACAAACACGAGAAAAAAACAAACCACAAGGAAATGCAGCCCAAAGTCTCAGCCCCAAAACGAGCTCCAGCCGAACCCTCCACGTCCCTCAGCTCCGTAACTACAGCGAATATATCGGAGCAAAACATGGCCGTCCGAAAACTTCCGACCGGCAATCGCAAAAAGTCCCGAACAGAAGTCAGAGAGCGACACGAGAACCCTCCAAAACCCCACCACACTCCCGATCCAGGCGCTCCAGCCTCCGAAACATCGACAAACTAGTCGGCTCGATCGCACATTTAAGATGTCCGCTCCGATTCTTCGACCCGACCAATCCGTCGATACCTCGAAAACCGGAGCACCCAGACCAAAAGCGCTGCGGGGCCTCGGAAAGCTCCCGCTTCGCCCTCCGGCTCCGGCCCGAAACCCCCCGCGACCATCGATCAAAAACCCTCAACCGACCATGCCCCGCTCCAACCAACTCGCTGCAATCAAAAACTAAAAGACGTAGAAAATTCAGTCAGAGCTCACCCCAAGCCAAGACTCCAGGCCACACCCCCCCGCGATCCCCTCCCCTCCCGCGCCCGTAGCCCGTCAGAAAACTCGAGCGGACACCTCAACCGAACAGCCCTGTATGTTTCGATGATTCCAGCGCTGTTGGCCATTTCGTTTTCATGGAAGGTACAGTTTCCGTCGGCAGGAATTTTCGTGATTGTCGCAGTGTCTTGATTGTATCCATATTTGCTTGTGTGTGTGTTGTGGGTCTGATTTATTATGGTATAGCCAAGGATTATTTCCTCTATGGGTATAGCTAAGAGTTTTGGGTTAGAAAGCTGAAACGTGTGAAAGATTTTTGACCTGCGTGTTTATTTTATTACGGTTAAAAACTGGAAGGGTCCGTTCAAAAATCTTAAAATACTATTCCGCCGTTTCGCGGTGTTTGAGTTATGTTTTGCACGTGTTTGGGTCGTCTTGGAACTTTCTTATCATGAAGCGAACGTTTATTTATGACAGGGGTAGAAATGTTCTTCGTGCGGTGTGCTTTTAGGCCAGAGGCACGCTATAGAGGGTTCCTACCCAACGCTAGCAGGTAGAGATTTTGGTGCCCGGATGGTTGTAAATGCTCTCCCATTATCGGTATGAGACTGGTATCACGTTCGATTTGAAATTAATTTCATGCGGTTATGTTGATCTACTTATTCTAGTCTAATCTAAAGTTACGGTTATGTTTGATTTGACTCAGCTTTTGGTGATCCCCGGTTGGTGTAGATATAGAGTGTGGTTCGGTACTCAGGTTTAGCGCTCTTCAGTCGGTACCTGGCTACCTGCTTGCTCGTGTACCTGTTTCACCTGCCACACCTATACACGGTGTCCAGAAATTAGCCTGCAATAATTTGCCTGATGATTCCTCTATAAAAACGATGAAAAAAAGTTCTAATGAACGTATGTCGAGAATCGCTTCCTAAGGGAGATATACCCCCTACAAGGTAGGCCACCTATGATGGTTTATGTTAAATATCTCCAAAACTGTTCAAGATTGAGAAATCATATTTGGTACAATTATTAACCTTTTTATGCTCAACAAAATGGACTAGGAAAGAATTCAAAATTTCCACCAGGGGCGGGTCATCTAGGGGGGGCCGTGGTAAAAAATCTTCCTAACTTTTTTGTGTGATGTTTTTTTCGTGTTTAAACCACATATTATGAAATTATGAGGTTTTTTACGAAAAAAAGGTACTCTTGGTAAACATCGATAGGAGGCGCCACATTCGAAATAAATCGATTTTAACATTAAATTTTGTTTCTAATTTCTGTTGAAATGTTACATTTCAAGCAGTATTTTAGTCAAGACATCTTGATTAGCAATCTAACATCACTCCTCAAGAGTCCAGACAGACGGATCTCCTGTACTTTATGTTTCAGCTTCCGAAGAAAAAATTCATACTCGATTTGTCGCCAGCCAAATCTCTAGAAACATTTGTAATATTCCAAAGGGCGAACCGCATAACGCCCGATTATCCATTTTCATTCCAATTCTATTGAAGAGTTGAACGATTATTGAGGAATTAAATTGGTGACGTTGAGTTTCATGAAGTTCCTGAACGATTACGGAGGAACTTTTAAATTTCGCCGCTAACTTGGATGAATTCAAATTGATACAGTTCTAAGGGTGAATTACATAGAAATATAACAACGGATGATCAATTTTCATCTTATAACTCCACTATTAGATTCGCTGATTTGGTATGTTGAATTTCATACATGTACACTTTTTAATATTCTAGCTTAGAAATATATCCCGCTAAAAGCTGAGATTTTTCAATAAAAATGTCTTGCGACTAACATAACGTTAACTAATTATAATTAATCCTTGCAGCTAATCATGTATGTCGTGTGTTATTAAACGTATCTTGAGACAACAATTATACCGCATGATAAAATTCATACAGACATAGAAATGTTATACTGATTTATCGAATTGTACTGCAGGGAAATTGCATTTATTATTATGTTAATGTATTTTCAAGTAGGTATGTTGTTGAATAAAGATTTTATAAGAACCCATCATTATCTAAATTTCATTGTCGAGGCATTTGAGCCAAGTACCAAGTTGATGAGCTTTAATTCATTCCACCATTATCGTTTGTGTTTCTGAAAACTTTCTCGTGTCGATATCTTTGAGTTGCATTTGCATTTGCATTCTATTAGTACATACATATACGCGTATAATCGAGTCTATTCTTTTTGACAAATAAATGCATAATTCAATATTGATAATAATTGTCATCAACACTAAGCTGTTTCATTATTGTGAACAATAAGTTTTAACTTTGAATGGTTCAACAGTCATGAAGAATAGGCCTAGTTATACAAAAAATATCATTTTGGTTTACCAACTATCAACTCATAATGGGACCTGAATACGTTTCATAGGAACCATATGAAAAAGCATTTTATCCATTCGTGAATTAAAGTAATAGGAGCGGTAACAAGTAACTTTTCTCCACTGTTATAGTTTACATTAATTATTTTAGAACAGTCATAACGAATGATTTGTTCTAAAAATTGGAATAATTTTTGGGTCAATTCTGAATTTACTGTGGATAAAACGTTGTCTTGAATTCGTGTTTCAGTTGCGTTTTATCCCCTCAAGAATATTAAGCGCTCGAATTTCCTTCTCGTATGTGTTTAATTGTTCTTCGTGGATAAGACGCTGCAATACCTACATTTAATAATAGTTATTTATTGCTGTTAGTGTCTTAGGGACATGTACCTATGTACGACTAACATTAACACGCGGCAAATAATGAAAATGCCCGTGTGTAGAGCCTTTTGGAGACGTTTTATTCATAATAGTAGAATATGTTATTAGTTATTAGAATCGAAAATTAAGCTTTATGGGCTGAAGGGTTCACTTTTGATCCGAGTAACATATACGATTTTATTTTCAAACGTATAATAAATTACCCCGAATAATAGTTATATGCTGTAGAAATTCAATATCAAAGTAACTCTAGACACATCAGAAACAATTGCAACCAAAACTAATTGATAAAATTAATAAACGTCAGAGTGTCAATGTCAGCGATCAAGTTATTTAAAAAAAAACGTAGGTGGTACGTAGATATATCCACATGGTGGATTTTAGTCATTTTTAACACTTGTTTCATAAAGTGACGTTATTAACGGCTGGCGGGGAACGTTAAGAAGCCTATACTTTTAATAGTGCGTTCGTCAGCCAAACTTCCAGCCGCAGCACATAAAGCTTCACTTTTGATCCTAATAACATTAATCTACTATTATTTTCAAACGACATATAAATGACAACTTTTGTGAGATAAGTGAGAGGGTAAAAGTGTCACTTTATGTGCAGAGCCGCACACAAAGTAGTTTATGTGCGGCTCTACACATAAAGTAGGTACTTTGTTGCTGCTCTGCGCATAAAGTAAAGAAATCAAATATTTCCGTTGTACGTTGTATCAATTTTACAAACGTACAAAGTCGGATCTCAAAAACAGCCACTTGACCTAAAATCCACCGTGTACACACGGATTTATTCGAAATAACTTGAGCGCTAACATTGATATACTGATCTTCTGCAAATAATTATTCTGGGTCATTTATTGGAATATTTATACGTTTGAAAATATCACAATAATCTACTATTATCTGCCCTTATTAGCCATATAAAGACGAACTGCTACCCTCTCACTTATGCCACATAAGTTGTCATTCATGTGGTAATGAAATAAACAAAATGGAACGCGAAAAAGATGTTCAAGCGTTTACTTTTCTTGAATGTATAAAATACAGTGCGCGTCCAAAGTGTCCACCCGCCTAAAAAATTTTGAACGGATATAGAAATGTTTAAAATCGCCCGGACATGTCGATTTTTATTTTCAATGAAGCGTCTTTTCACGAAATTTTTGTTCCTCCAAAGTTTCTGATTCGCCGTATTGTATTATAATAGGTGATCGAAAACCGAGTCAAAAGCAATCGAAATAACGAATCACATCGCTTATGACACGATATTAAAAGTACAGAAAAATCACGAAATCTTCTAATAGTGTCTATTCTGTAAGCGATATGTTAAATTTTAACGGCCGTTAAAATATGCATTTTTAGCCAGAAATCGCTATTCTGTATTGCTGAAATTAACGCCACCGTTAAATTGTATCATTTTAACGGTAACGTTAAAATCATCGGGAATGCTCGGCTTTCGTAGGTAATATGCACCACAGTAGGCAAAATCCACATAATTTTGACATTATTTTGGCTTCAATTTCGTCAAAAATCCGTGTTTCGTCGTAACCGGTGAGTAAACGAGACGTCAATAGTTTTTTGGGTTCTGAATAAAGCGCATCGAAGATGAATTTCTCTTATAATTCAAAAAACTTAAACCAAGTGAATTGCCAATGATGGAAAGAGGTGATGTTTTTTGTACCTTATCCATAAATATTATTATATTGAGTATATGTAAGGCAATTAAAATCCTAAAGTAGATAAATTGGAGTCTTCGTTCTTCTTTGAGTTCGTTACATAAAGAAAGAAAGAGTGTGGATCAAATTTTCAGCACAGTTCTTGTCCAAACGAAACAGTTCCGAAAAGAAAACGTTAGGAAAAGTGAAAGGGTTGCTCGCATCCCTTAACTGGCGTTGAGTAAGCCTAGCCTGAATTCTGTAAATATACCTAAATTACACTGTGAACATTATACCTCAAATTATATGTATGTATAAAAACTTACTGCTCGCGCCTTTTATCAACCTCATCATGTTTGAATGGGAAATTGAATGGGAAAAAAATATTCACTTAACGGCTCTATTTTAACGGTGGCCTTAAAAATATAACGTTCTATCGAGTTACAGAATGACACTGACAATTTTAGCAGCCGCCAAATTTTAACCCCCGTTAAAATTTAACATATCGCTTACAGAATAGACACTAATATCTGTCACTTTTAACACCCAGTTTTAAAAAATAACGTAGAATCCGAAAATAAAACGAAAAAACAGGTGAGTCCGTCAAAAAAAACGTCAAATGAAAGACGTCAGATAAAAATGAATGGTGGCGGCGAAGTTCAAAAACATAACGATGTTTATACCGATTCCCGGCGATTGCGTTTTTCTGATCGACATCGGAAATTTAATGACCATTATAGTCTATTCAAGATAAACTGAACATCACGTGACCTAAGTTGCTTAGCAAAATTTAAATAAAAAACATTGATAACCATTGACTAATGACAGGTATTTGTCAGGTACTTTGGGGTCACGTGATGTTTAGTTTATCTTGAATAGACTATAACTTAAATGGAGTTTTGAATGATCATTACAAAAAATGCTAGGTGACACACTAAATATAAATTGAGAATTCAGGACTTAATGACCATTGTGTCTAGGGTATTACACATGGAGAAAGCATAGCCCCGTGAATTTCGCCGGAATTATATTTTTATGTTTTTATTTTTTAATCTGAATTGTTCTAGGTTGTAATATATACTGATTACGATGATGGCTGCTGATGGCGTTGTGAGAGTTCATACTTGCCGATTTGATAGACGCAAAGGAAGAAATGGACGGTTTTCAGCAGAAATTTGTTGATGATGGTGGGAAAAATACATTCGAAATTCTGACGGAGGAGGAATTCAAAAAAGTTTTTCGTCTCTCCAAAGATCTTGTGAGATCGTTGATCGAGATGTTGACGCCAATTTTGTTACCCGCCATGGTCAACGCTAGAAGATTAACGGTGGAAAAAAAGGTATAACGGTGACCAAAATTTATAGGAATCCAATTATTCATATATAATTGAACAGGTTTTAACGGCGCTGCGTTTCTTTGCCACCGGAAGCTACCAAGCGAGTACCGGAAACGACACGTACGTCTACGTGAGCCAGGCTACTGTATCAAGGTGCATTAGAGACGTCAGTGATGCCCTCAACGATCAAGCCATTTTGAACGAATGTGTTCGTTTTCCAGAAAACATAGCTGAAATGGAAGTATTACGCAATCGGTAGAAAACAATAAATGACAAAAAAATTAATTAATTTGTTAATGTACGTTCATTTATTTTGTTACAGATTTGCAAATCACAATCAGTTTCCAGGTGCAATAGGATGCATCTACTGCACGCATGTAGCAATTATAGCTCCTTCGGGGGATGTCGGGGCTGAGTTTCCGGAACACATTTACGTGAACCGGAAACGATATCACTCCATAAATGTTCAATTGGTAATTAATGAAATAAGTAATAATAATTATAATCAACTAATATTGCGTATTATTGTCAAAAGATTTGCGATGAACGTTTACGGATCATGGACGTGAATGCTCGATTTCCGGGAAGCGCTCACGATTCGCGTATTTGGAGCGAATCCCCAGTTCCCCAGAAGAATTGTATAGGCGGTTCCCGGAAAATATTTTTTTCTTGATGGGAGATTCGGGATACGCCTTACGTCCTTGATTATTGACGCCAATTCGTGATGCTCGTCCCGACACCCCGGAGGATCGTTTCAACACAGCGTTCACGAGAATCCGCAGTACGATCGAACAGTGTAATGGAGTGTTGAAGAGCCGCTTTAGGTGTCTATCAAAACACAGGGTACTCCATTACACCCCGACACGGGCATCCAATATTATAAATGCCTGCGTTGTGTTGCACAATATGTGCATCGAAGCAAATGTGTCATTGGTTGTGGATAAGGAAGAGGATCTGTTGGTCGCAGTGGGAGAAAATGACGATCTTCCACTAGATCCTGCAAGGCGTGCAGCAAATCCTGATTTGGAAGCTGGGCGCAACCTTCAGCAGCGCATTGTCCAGAATTATTTCCAGCAATGATGAAATAAAACACATTTACAAGGTTTACTGATTTTTATTAATCATATGCCTAATGAGGTCTTCTTGAACGGCCATTGATCTCTCCATTGAAGATGAACTCCTCTCTTGGACAGCCAATGACCGTTCAAGAAGAGACAGCTTCCTCTCCTCGATGGCACATTGCCTTTTATGAGCTTTTTGGTATTCTTCCGCGAATGTCTCCGACTGCCTCAATCTGTTCGCCCTTATGGTGGACCTCGTCCGGGAAGCGGCGCCGATGGGGGCGGTGTCGATTGAGACAACGGAGATAGTGGCGGCGGCGACGGTGACGACGGGGGAGGTGTCGATGGAGGCGGTGGCGACAGCTTTAAATAATTTCATTTTTGATATTGCCACGGAATTTTCAAATGAAACCTTACCCGTCGCAGGAGCCACTCCAAAATTAAAAGTCCGCTCGGGCAACCTCACATGTTGGTCCCCCAACAATGAAGTTTGGGAGACCGTCTTAAAAATGGCTGTGTCCTCTTCGGTTAGAAAGACTCTGATGGGGTCGACACCTCCGCCTGTCGCGGTGATGTTGCGGCGGACCGTCGACTTTTTTGAAATCGCCCCTTTCTTTAAATCTTGCCATGTCTGGAAAATCGTACAATAAGTTCATTAGACTTTATTCCATTGATATTCTGAATTCATAATAACTTCTTCCACTGCTGCCCATCTTTTTCGGCCCCATTCGGCATGGCGTTGAGCAACGCCGCCACTTCCAGCCAGTCCGCCTTATTCTGTAACTTTGTGTTATCAGCATTGAATCTCCCGGACAGCATCCGCTCTCTTCCCATGAGAAATTCCCGGAGACATTTTTCCTGCTGGGAGGTGGGTCGGGGAGCCCTAGTCCTTTTGTCCCTATGGAAGTAATACAATTATTTCATTAGTATAAGTATCGAGTTTCAGTTATTGATCGTTTTCCATTTTTTTTTAATATTTAATAATAGGCCCCCCAATACTTACATTTTTCAATTTCCACTCAAACCCTGATGTAGTGCTCACGTTTAATCACTTACCACGGTATTCATGGATCAACAAAGGATTCAACGTTTAGTTTTTCAATTGTTTTCCTCATATTTCAAACCTGAAAGTTCTAAACCATAAATTAAGCGAGTTATAAGCGAAAATAAATTTCCCACCAGCAGACTTTGAGGCCTAATAACTCCCTTATTGTCTACTTGCGGACCCCCCTTTATAGCAATTTTTATCACTATTTTGACGAGAGGAACCTGCCCTGAAGCGTTGGTCCAACAATTTTGAATCAGGCTGTATAGAAATAATTACAGGAGAATGCGTACAAATTTTGAAGCTCATAGTCAAGGATGAGAATAATTACATGTTGGTGAACAAACTACACACTGAACCCTTTTCTTGTGGTGATATAATTTTCATACACTTATTAAATGTAGACGCCAATAAAGAACGTATTGAACTAAATTACTTCAGATCGGAATGTATCAGTATTAAGGTAGATAAAATTGAATATGTTTGTAAGTTCCCCAACATATTTGAAATACAATAATTAAGAGATATAAATACTATAACAAACATGAATATTGAATACTATTTTGAATATTATTATTATGTGTATTATTATGATTGGAACATCAGTTTTACGGAGGTCCGTTATTTTCCTCGAAATCAGTTTATGTTTGCTTGGCACTACCGAGAAGTAATTCTTGGTCAAATAGAAAGAAAAACGAAATTGACGTTTTGTACAAGAAATTCCAACGCAATTCTGGTAATATCTCCCAATATTTCCAAGATTCCATGCAGGACGATCATAATCATCGGGTGAGTGATAACAATAATGTAATCTTAAAATCGGAAAATGATTGCAACTCGCACGTATGTGAATCATCTACTCCAATGAAAAGGGATGTAACTTTAAAAACTGAAGCTAGTTCTTTTGAAATAAATTATTCCACTCTGATTAGCAAGAAGGGGACGGCCGTTAAGGTAAAGATGCAGTCGGAACTTGTGAATTGTAAAAAAAATCTTGTCCGCTTTGATTTTTCTCCAATCAAATTAAATTCTGATACTCATGATAAGTCAATTAATCTTTCGAACATCACATCTTTTGAAATTGCCTCTTCTACACCGATTAGTAAGAAGGGAACAACTGCCTTTCCGATGAAGATACCGTCGAAAATCGTGAATAGTAAAACAAATCTTTTCCCTCTTGACTTGTCCCCAATTAAAAAAGATTTTCGTATTAATCAAACAAGGGATGTTTCGATTAAGTCATTAGTGGCACCGACACCACCCATCAGCGACGACCCTTCAACATCATCAAATCTTTTGGATGTAACAGATGATGATTTAGTAATACCGCCCGCCATTCTCAATTTATCAGTCGCGTCGGAAAAATCCCGTCAAATTTTATTACCGATTGGAGCTCAAAATGTGTATCCCAGCACGTATCCTTCGACACCTCGAACGAATTAATCTAAGTGTAATTCAATTGAGGGGCATTTTACAATTACACCGGAACAGTGGGAGATACTCTTTTGTTCCAAAGATGGAAAGTTGATTCGTAAGATGTATCCATCCTCGAATGAATAACTACGTTAACAACGTTTGTTGTTTATCTTTCTTTAAAATATAAAAACGTCTCAAAAAGTTCACACGTCATAATAATATTACGGGTGTAAAAAATTTAAATTTGTCATGAATTACAGCGCAGATAATAATAGTTGTCGTTTAGTGAAGGTGTATACGTCCTTAGTAGATTATTGCCATCCGTACCCCCTTACCGGGTACGTTCGAGGGATTGGCAGAAATTTGGCGAAAAGTATCCTGCGTACGCTACCATTTACGCAGCCTGTCGCTCCTTTAATGGTATGACTCTTCGTACATATCTCGACACTTGTTTTCATACACTGGAAAATGATAGTTTTTCCACGAAAATATAAAGTAACTAATTTTTGTTGTACGCATTTCATGAAAATTGTCTGTCGACATGTTACCGAGTCCCCACCGTGCAAGTTTCATTTTATAAGGAAGTCATCACGCTTGCCTGTAGTTTGCTGCGAAGGAATATTTTGAAATGATTTTTGTTATTCTTTGGCTACAAATATCCAAACAACGAAGTCTTTCAAGCGTTGAAATTTATCAAGGCATTCGCCGAATCAGTTTAAAATTCTGGAAAAAATGATCTAGATGGGCTCGATGGAGACTCCGCAGTGCATTCTGCCGATTCTGGTGGTGAGAAGGAAGGACTAAAAAAAGGTAGCCCATTTTATAAATATTTCAAATCCATTTTTGATGAAGTTGTTGATAAAAATTCACAAACAAGTACTTCATCATACGACTATTATCAAATAAATTTCACAACAGTTATCTTGGATAAGTATACACTTTTTGTTAAAAACTCCAGAACGCTACAGTTTCTTTGGTTGTGATCCGATTTTAAAAACCCATCAACAAAAATTATTTATTTTTCATGTTCTACGAATAGGCATTGTTGACTCGTTCAGGTCTTAAGTCAGACTCTTCTATTTTAATACAATTATAAAAATGGTACATCGATAAAAATGTTTACAAAGCGGTTCCCATGGTCTTCCTGGGATTCTCGTCAGTTATCTCTGGCTGATGATGCGCTTATTTTCATATAACTCCTCCCCGCTGAAGTTTGGCATCTGCGGCTTGGGCGGAGATGACAACACCTTTTCTTTTATTGATGATCGATTGGATCGGTCCACGAAGTTTGATTAGCGTGTAAACAAGTATTACTGAAATTATAGTGATTAGTACATATGTTTTCCAATTATTGATATCGGATTGGCCTGATGATTCAATTTTCAAAAGTTGCGTTGCTTGAACTTGTTTGTTTAGTTCGTGTAACTTCGTTAACGGTATTTCTTGGATTTGGATTTTTCGTTTTTCGGTTATCGGTTGATGGTACTCGATTTCGGGTAGATAAACAGCTTGGGCTGATGATTTGGTTTCGTAGTTGCCGATTTCGTGGTTATTGTATTCAATTTTGCAATTCGTTGGTAACTTGATGAGTTGATTACCGATGATGTTGGTGTATTGTGTGTCTTTGCACTTTTTCTTTATTTGAGTCTTTCTGTTGGTTATCGCGATTATTAAGTCTGATGATATTTTTTCGAATATTGGCTTGTCAATTTGGATTGGTGTGAAATGGAAGATCCGTTCGGACTCTTGAGGAGGACGGACGTGTTTCTTGACGGTCCCGGCTGGTACACCCCGTACAAAAAAGTTAAACTCCACAGTGCTCAGTTTCATGTGATGTGATGTGATGTGATGTGATGTGATGTGATATGATCCACGACACCGGTGTGAGTATAGGTGCGACAGGTGAAACAGGTACACGAGCAAGCAGGTAGCCAGGTACCCACTGAAGAGCGCAAAACCTGTGTACCGAGCCACACTCTATATCTACACCAACCCAGGATCACCCAAAGCTGAGTCATACCGAACATAACCGTAACATTACACTAGAATAAGCAGATAAACATAACCGCATGAAAATAATTCCAAATCGAACGCGATACCAGTCTCATACCGATAATGATGGAAGACCATGCACCAAAATCTCTACCTGCTAGCGTTAGGTAGACACCCTCTAGCGTGCCTCTTACCTAAAAAGCACACCGCACGAAGAACATTTCTACCCCTGTCATAAATAAACGTTCGCTTCATAATATGAAAGTTCCACGACGGCCCAAACACGTGCAAAACATAACTCAAACACCCCGAAACGGGGGAATAGCATCTTCAGATTTTTTAACGGACCCTTCCAGTTTTCAACCGTAATAAAATAAACACGCAGGTCAAAAATCTTTCACACGTTTCAGCTTTCTAACCCAAAATTCTTAGCTATACCATAATAAATCAGACCCACGATACACACTGTTACGTTCGAAACAATTGCCGCGAGAAATATCTCGCCAGGCTTCGCGCTCTTTCCGTTTCGTTCGTGAATCCACCTAATTCACGCATATTTCCCCGATAAAGGGACCTGGTCGTCATCGTCGACAGACGGGTCGCCTGGCCATTGGCCGAGCTCGCAAATTCACCGGTTATCAGGTGGGAGTCTAAGGAAAAAAACGAAAAGTTTCGGAGGCTCGTTAGGGAGCGATTTGGCGACGACACTTCTTGAGCATACGTTATCTTGTGCGGCGAGTTTAGCTAATATAGTAGCTTTTCCAGTTATTGGGATTTTCCCGCTCTGATTAATTAGGGGTTGATCTACCCTTGTAGTAGTCTGTTGGCTGTGTGGCCGTCTGGTGTTCAACTCCGTCTCTCGTAAGAGGATCTGACACGTATCTCGTGGTGAGTGGTCGCCATTTTCCAATTGGATCGTTTTCCTGACTTTGGTACTCTTTTCTAGCTCGCCATTAATTGGTCGTTTTCCACTCGCATCGTCGGTGGGATTTTCCGTAGGAACCCTCTGGAATTAACAGAGGTGCGTTTTAGTATTGCATTGTTTTTCCGATTATGTAACTGCACCTTCGGCTTAGGGTCCTTTCGCTGGGCAATTGTCGTACCGACGATCGCATCCATCCCTGGGTCTCATTTGACGTCGTCGGGGCTCTCCGTTCGTGGGACTGGTGTCGCGAACCGGAACTTGAGCGTCGAGGTACCCCCCAACGTGGCCAATTCCATCCGCCGACCCGGGATACATAAGGTCAGACCGTCCCTGTAGGCCCCGCGCCCTTGTGCGTCGACGTGACGCGGTATTTTGGACATCTTTGTAACTTCGTGAAAACCTTCTTGGGGTGGCTCGCTTGAGCTAGCAATAAGACTCGGTTCTGTGGGCGGTTGCTCGATTTTGCCAACTTATTATTAGATTATTAATATTATAAGATTGTTAAAATTCCTGTTACCTAACCCGAACTTGCGCAAGCGCGGCTTCAGTCCTTAATTAGGTGATTTAGTTGTAAATCTTTACGTAATTTTCCCTGTAGTGTTTCACGCTGCCTCCAGTAAATTGGGCAGTTTTGTTGCGACTTTCTTCCACGTGCTGGAGTAAATAAATTTACTTGGCGCCCAAAACTAACAGCTTTCATTAACCCACGGCCGTCTCCACTACTGGCCGGAGCCCTCCAGTAAGGTCCACTACCGTAAAGTGGAATTTTGCGTAATATAATTTGGCGCCCAACGTGGGGCCCGATTTGTTGAAATCGTTTTTGGTTGTTGTCGACAGGCAAGGGCCGAACCTGTAAAAGTAGCGGCGCGACGTACCTAGTAGCGTACGGAGATTGTGATAAATCCTTATCGCTGATTGTTTTTTTGCGCGGTCTGACCTTATACTCCGCGTCGCTCGGTTCGCCGATATCTCGGCTATTTATTTTTAATCGGCTCTAGCTGGTGCACTTTCACTTTCTTCGATCATTGATCCCCCTTTCGTGTAGGGGATCATGGACCCTTTTCGTTTGAATAGGGAGGAACTCGTTTATGAGCTGCGGGCTCGAGGATTTTCTGACTTGGCCGCGGAAACGGTGACGCGGATGCGTCGTCAGTTGGCGGACCTAATTCGGACTGAGCCGGTTGGCACTTTGGTGGCGCATGCCGATTTCGTTATTGACATCGCCGAGGAGCTGACTGTGTGTACGGCCCGAATCGCGGATTTGCGAGACTACATCGCTGCGCGTCCGGTTATTCTTCCGGGGTCTTCTGATGATCGAGTTATCCAGAGCCGTTTAGGCCATTTATTCGGTCGACTGGGTCGTGTTCGACGGACGTTTTCGGAGGCGACGGCCGAGGATGTGCGGGTGGCGCTCGGGGCGCTGTTCACTTCCCTGGCGGTTGTCGAAGAGTCCGCGGAGAGGAGACTGCCTGAGGCGGGCGACGAGCATCCGGCTGCGCCCCGCGCGGTCGCTGACGTCAGGATGGTTCCTCCAGCGGAGGCAGAGCGCAATGCGCCCCCGGTCTACTGCAAGACCCTGCCCGTCTATAAGTGGGGATTCGCTTTTTCGGGGGGACGCGATGGCCTCAGCGTTAACGCCTTTATAGAACGGGTCCAGGAATATAGTGTGGCTCGGGGAATCGACAAACAACTGTTGGTGAATTCGCTCATCGACCTTTTAAAGGGTGGCGCTCTGATTTGGTACCGATCGGTGCGCGAGCTTGTCCATTCCTGGGAGGATTTTGTTTTTCACTTGCGTCGAGAGTACCTGCCCGTCGACTACGAGCTCGATTTGTGGACGGAGATTCGCGCTCGGGTGCAGGGTTCGTCGGAGTCGGTCGGAGGTTACTTCGCGTGCATGATAAATCTTTTTAATCGACTGCCCACTCCACCGTCCGAGATGGAAAAGCTCGCTATCTTGCGAAAAAATGTTGCACCCTACTATATTCACGGGTCAAGCCTTACCGAGGTGCGTAGCGTCGCCGTTTTTTTGGACACCTGCAAAAAGCTCGAGGTAGCAAAGCAGCGGGCTGCAAGTATCCGACCGGTCACCAATCGGATTAGCTTGCTGGAGCCGGACCTCGCTGGCCCTCCTTCTTCGGCGGGTGGTTCGTCGATGTCCGTCTCGCGTTTGTCGGCGGATGGCACTCCGTCGTTGTGCTGGAACTGCGACGCGGACGGTCACGCTTTTCGGGATTGTCCACATTCGCGACGGGGCAAGTTTTGCTATCGTTGCGGCCGGAAGGACGTTACGAGGTTTAGTTGTCCTCGGTGCTCGTCCTCGGAAAACACCGGGAGAGATCGCTCATCTGCCGGGGGCCGATCTCAGCCCACGACGCACCGGTAGATACGTCTTGGGTGGCGTGGCTCGACTTCGTGCGACTTGAGTCTCGGCGGGTCACCGTCGACGCTTTGTTTTCTGCGCGCAAGGACGATCCACGTCCTTATTTGTGTGTGTCTGTCCACGGGGTTAAATTTCGTTGTTTGTTGGACTCGGGGGCCTCCCAGACTGTCGTCGGCGGACGCGGCTGGGAGAAGCTTTCGTCGTGCGGGCTGGGTTTGGAGAATCCGAATGCCGTAGTTCGGGTGGCGAATGGGAGTAGCTGTTCGGTGAGCGGGTCGGTTTTCTTGCCGATCGTGTTGGGCGATACGGTTCGCGTTATCAAGGCTCTTGTAGTAGCGGAGATCGATGCGGAAATCATATTGGGGATGGATTACTGGCGCGAGATCGACTTGGTGCCCTCGTTTCGGGACAACTCCTACGTTTTGGGAGCCGATTGTCGGGCGGTTGACGTCTCCTCCGACCTGCCCGAGGCGGAGCGAAAGAGGTTGGGTGTGGTCGTCGCGGATTATTTTGATCGTTTTGGTACGGGTCTCGGTTGCACAAGGGGCACCAAGCATGTAATCGACGTCGGGGATAGCAGCCCCGTTAAACAGCGGTATTATCCGGTGTCGCCATATATTCAGCAGCTTATCAACGCCGAAGTTGACAAAATGCTGCAGCTCGGGGTGATTGAGCCGTCGAAATCGCCGTGGTCCTCACCAGTGGTGATGGTTAAAAAACCGAGCGGCGAATACCGATTCTGCGTTGATCTGCGAAAAGTGAACGAAAAGACGAAGCGAGACGCGTACCCCTTGCCGTACATAAACAGCATTCTCGATCGGTTGCGTACAGCCAAATATATGTCTTCCATTGACATTAAGAGCGCATATTGGCAAATCGAGTTATGCGCGTCTAGCAAGGAGGTCACAGCATTCACGGTCCCCGGGAAGGGCTTGTTTCAATTCAGGCGAATGCCTTTCGGCTTGACCAATGCACCTGCTACTTGGCAGCGGTTCGTTGATAACGTGTTGGGCCCGGATTTAGAGCCTTCGGTCTTCGTTTATCTGGACGACATCATCATCGCAACCCCCGATTTCGAGTCTCATCTGGAGACCCTCCGTAAAGTTTTTGACCGCCTACTGGCCGCTGGTCTCACGCTGAACCGCGATAAGTGCGAGTTTTTAAAGCCGGAACTTAAATATCTCGGATACATCGTCGACAGGAGCGGGATTCGCACCGACCCCGCGAAGGTTGAGTGCATGGTCAACTACCCCACCCCGAGATCCGCTAAAGACGTGCGTCGGTTTGTCGGGCTGGTATCTTGGTATCGTCGATTTATCCCCGGGTTTTCCGGTATCGTATCGCCGCTTACAAAATTGACGTCCAAATCCCGGCAATTCGTGTGGTCTGCGGAGGCGGAGCGCGCTTTTCTTGAGGTGAAGCAGTGTTTAGTTTCCTCCCCCATCTTGACGCGTCCTGATTTTACTCGCCAGTTTGTCCTTCAGTGCGACGCATCGCAGGTCGGTCTCGGTTGCGTTCTGACGCAGGACTTTGGGGATGGTGACAAAGTCATTGCGTACGCCAGTCGCTCTCTTACGGTCCAAGAGCAGAAATACTCCACTACCGAGTTGGAGTGCCTTGCGGTGTTGTGGAGTATTGAAAAATTCCGTCCATACATCGAGGGGGCGCGTTTTCGGGTCATCACCGACCATTATTCGTTGTTGTGGCTGCACAAACTGCAGAATCCGTCGGGTCGGTTGGCGAGGTGGTCGTTGCGGTTGCAGGGGTACGACTTCGACATTGTTCATCGTAAGGGGAAGTCGCATGTCGTGCCAGACGCGCTGTCGCGGGCAATCGCTGTCGTTGACGTTACTGAGCAGGACCACGATCGCTGGTATACCGGTCTTTTGCGGCGCGTTATAGCCCATCCGGCGCGTTTTCCCCAATGGCGTGTCACTGGGAATCGGCTCTTCAAGCTGGTCAAGGGCTCGGGCCCTTCTTGTGATCCAGAATTGGACTGGAAAATCGTGATACCAAAGTCGCTGCGGGATCGGGTGTTGCACGAGTGCCACAATTTGGCCACCGCTGGCCATCAGGGGTGCTTCAAAACTCGAAATCGCGTCGCCTGTAATTATTACTGGCCTAAAATGAACCACGATGTGGCCGTATATGTTCGGAAGTGTGAGGTCTGTCTCAGTCAGAAGCCCGAGCAACGGGGACCGACGGGTCTGATGGGGCGCCGTGTCGTTTCCAGGCCTTGGGAGGTGGTTTGTACCGACCTGATCGGGCCGTTTCCGATGTCGGCAAAGAGAAACCGGTTTGTGCTCGTGGTCGCGGATTGTTTTACCAAATACACGTTACTGTTCCCGTTGAGGACCGCCACCAGTCAGGCCGTTACGGATCACATCGAGCGGGACGTGTTTATGGTCTATGGGGTGCCTGAGCGACTGATCTGCGACAACGGGAAGCAGTATGTCGGTAAAACTTTCAAGGCAATGGCCGCCTCGTACGATTGCAGGATCGCCTTTAACGCAAACTACCACCCGCAGGCAAACCCCTGCGAACGCATCAATCGTGTTATTAAGACCATGATTAGATCCTTCCTGCCGAATAATAATCACCGGGCTTGGGACGAGAATCTCGCGAAGATTGGTTTTGCGCTGCGCACGGCCGTTCATGAGGTGACGCGTTTTAGTCCGGCCTACCTTAACTTCGGTCGAGAACCGTGTGCGTCCGGGAGGCTGCATCGTCGAGATCCGGCGGCGCCCCCTGACGGGGATTTAGACTTCGGAGGTCGCGGTCCACTCGCAGCACACGTGCGGGAGCTGCAGGAGTTGTGCACGCGGGTTAAGGCCCGGTTAGACGCGGCGTACGAGCGGAGCGCCCATCGGTACAATCTGCGCCACCGTCCGAGAATTTTTCGCGTAGGTCAGGTGGTCTGGAAGCGAAATTATACGCTGTCCGATGCCGCAAACTATTATGCCGCCAAGCTGGCCCCGAAATTTGTAAAGTGCGAGGTCGAACGACAGATCACCCCCAACGTCTACCAGCTCCTCGATTTTGTTTCTCGCCGGCCTATAGGGCAGTGGCACGTGAGCGACTTGAAGCCTGATCCGGGCGCAGACTAGTTTTGTTGGTCATCATCGGTCTTTTTCCTTTTTTTTTTGGACTCTTTATTGCCCTGCTGTTCGGGGTATAAGAATTCGTCAGCGGCGTAATCTGCCTGAGGTAAAAGTCCTCTAAAAAGATCTGTTGGTGTTGTCTTGGTGAAGGGGAACTTCGTTCTGGGTTTTAAAAAAAAAAAAAAAACATTTTTTTGGGTCGCTAGGTCAAGATTTTCGCTTTCTCCATTTAGGGTTTAACTCGGTTCTACCGTTTTCGCTGGGAACTAATTTTTCTGGTGTTTTATCTTCATGGCAAATTTCCATATTTTCTTTCAAATGTTTCGTATAGTCGTTCCATAGTTTTAGCCTTTGTCGGCAGTCCGACCTACTCGTGGGAAAATCTTTTTTTTGTAAGGGGGGTGTTGTTACGTTCGAAACAATTGCCGCGAGAAATATCTCGCCAGGCTTCGCGCTCTTTCCGTTTCGTTCGTGAATCCACCTAATTCACGCATATTTCCCCGATAAAGGGACCTGGTCGTCATCGTCGACAGACGGGTCGCCTGGCCATTGGCCGAGCTCGCAAATTCACCGGTTATCAGGTGGGAGTCTAAGGAAAAAAACGAAAAGTTTCGGAGGCTCGTTAGGGAGCGATTTGGCGACGACACTTCTTGAGCATACGTTATCTTGTGCGGCGAGTTTAGCTAATATAGTAGCTTTTCCAGTTATTGGGATTTTCCCGCTCTGATTAATTAGGGGTTGATCTACCCTTGTAGTAGTCTGTTGGCTGTGTGGCCGTCTGGTGTTCAACTGCGTCTCTCGTAAGAGGATCTGACACGTATCTCGTGGTGAGTGGTCGCCATTTTCCAATTGGATCGTTTTCCTGACTTTGGTACTCTTTTCTAGCTCGCCATTAATTGGTCGTTTTCCACTCGCATCGTCGGTGGGATTTTCCGTAGGAACCCTCTGGAATTAACAGAGGTGCGTTTTAGTATTGCATTGTTTTTCCGATTATGTAACTGCACCTTCGGCTTAGGGTCCTTTCGCTGGGCAATTGTCGTACCGACGATCGCATCCATCCCTGGGTCTCATTTGACGTCGTCGGGGCTCTCCGTTCGTGGGACTGGTGTCGCGAACCGGAACTTGAGCGTCGAGGTACCCCCCAACGTGGCCAATTCCATCCGCCGACCCGGGATACATAAGGTCAGACCGTCCCTGTAGGCCCCGCGCCCTTGTGCGTCGACGTGACGCGGTATTTTGGACATCTTTGTAACTTCGTGAAAACCTTCTTGGGGTGGCTCGCTTGAGCTAGCAATAAGACTCGGTTCTGTGGGCGGTTGCTCGATTTTGCCAACTTATTATTAGATTATTAATATTATAAGATTGTTAAAATTCCTGTTAACTAACCCGAACTTGCGCAAGCGCGGCTTCAGTCCTTAATTAGGTGATTTAGTTGTAAATCTTTACGTAATTTTCCCTGTAGTGTTTCACGCTGCCTCCAGTAAATTGGGCAGTTTTGTTGCGACTTTCTTCCACGTGCTGGAGTAAATAAATTTACTTGGCGCCCAAAACTAACAGCTTTCATTAACCCACGGCCGTCTCCACTACTGGCCGGAGCCCTCCAGTAAGGTCCACTACCGTAAAGTGGAATTTTGCGTAATAACACATAAGCAAATAAGGAGACAATAATCAAGATAGGCCAAGACACTGCGAAAATTACGAAATGGCGAACATCGCTGGAACCATCGAAACAGATATAGCTGTTGTTACGTTCCGTTTCTGATGTCGTACCACTTTTGCACCATTTCTGATAATTCGACCTGAAATAGCGTACTTTCGATTTCTATTTACTTTCCTGATCTCAAACCTACCTAACCTATTTCGTGTATTCGACTCTTCTGACGCGCTGGGACCTACGGGTTGATAATTGATGGACAATCATGATTCGATTAGTTTATTACTTGCATTTTTAAATCGCTAAATCGCTTAAATTAATTAATTAACATTAATCAATAATATCGATCGGTTTACTGCTGTCAAATTGTTCGTCACTTGTCAATCATCGAGTACCAATACCTGGATTTATCGTTAAAATACCTAGAATTCCACCTGTCTCTCTCTACCTTCCGGTTCGCACCGATGGCGGAATATTCGAATTATCCACCCTCTATAGTGCCCTTTTGCTGCCATATCCACCGACATTATTGTCTATGGCACTAGATATTCGGATAGGCCGTTTCGGTTTCTCAGTGCTGTCGAATTTAGGGATGATTCGGAGTTGGCCTAGTCACTCTTTTCGGCATCAAGTAGCTTCCTGCGGTATTTTCCCTCGCAAATCTCGCCGATGTCTCGGGGCGTTGGCATCCACTTGAGCACTTCTTTCGACCCTTTTTACGAGTACTTCGACGATGACGACGTCCGTCCTCCGACTTTCGGCCAGTCTTTTCTTGACGTTAATGTCGTAAAGTGCTGCGAAGAAAATCTGCGAATATTCATTCGAATCTAAGAAAATTATACAATTTTCTATTGTATTTCCACTTACCGTTTCGTGTCTAGTATCGTCCAGTGGAAATATTAACGAATTGTGGGTCGCACGGAAATTTCTCCCACACGCACTTCCTCACAAGGGCTGAAACCCCTTTGCACACGTTAGGCCGCCCTTCACCTACAGGTAAACCCTCATCGATAGGACCTGAAAGGGGCGAAAGCTCATTCTACTCGTTATTTACAGGCCTTTTATAGTTTACGGTACCTACCGTCTTTGTGATCTCTCTCTTGCTCTCATTTGACGTTCGATTCGTACGGGGAAAACCTACCCTCCACCCTGGAACGGGCTGCTGTAACTCGAGTCACCTTGGACTACCCTAGACTACACGGGGGTGCGCTGATTCGTTGCCAAGGCCGCTAAATTCGAGGACCGACGTCTCGCCTGTTCGCCGAAGTTGGGGTGCGACCACGACACCTACCCTGCCGCAGCCACGGCAATAGAGCGCGACACCGCAACGGTACCAGCTCCCATCCAGCTAAGTCTGCCTTTCCCCCCCGAATTGTGTGCGAAATTTATTGCGTCGTTTCCCTATTTCTTTCTCTTTGCTTATTTAAGATTTTGTAGCCTCACTACCCGCTAGTCCTTCAGACTGGCGTTGCCCAATTTGTAAACCGAGTATACGTATACCAGGCCCGAATTTAATCTGTCAATCAGATAACTACATAACAATCGATTCTGTTAATCGATATTATTTATGTTAGTCTGCATATAATTTGATCGCCCTCTGCTAGAGCTAGTTGAGCTACAATTACCCTTTAACGTAAAGTTTCCCGTTTTGTATACCACTTTACCCAGTCTTAACATTCTTGGGCTTTTACCAATAAAACGGGTGGCGCTCTATTTACCATCTTTTTTTTTGAACTCACCCCGTCTTCGACTGAGCCGGCGAGCAGCCCGGACTGGACCGTTATCACCAATCGGCGGTAACACTGTTGACAGATCTTAGAAGGGAACAAGCATGCACATGGAAACCCTTCAAACTACCCTGGAAACATACATGGAAACGGAGGCACGAAGAACACCAGACGAGAAGTGGCAATCATTATCATTCTGCCGGAGGATCTCGGAATTTGAAACACCTGGAGTAAGGATAAACCAGGTTTCACAACATGAAAAGAAAAAGCCACGAACAGCTTTTCCCAAAATAAATCATATCCTCACCGGAAAAAAAAACAACAAAGTTTACCAAATCAAGGAAACATGGACCTCAAAAAGGATCACACACAAATGTACTACACGGAACAATAAAAACACAAGCAAAGTGAAAAAAAAAACGCCTCCTAGTAGACCACAATAGAAAGAGCAAGAGAAGAAAAAAAAAACATTCCAAGTACAACCGGCTAGAATGAAGAAAGAGTATAGCAAGAAACAAGAAAACATGAGAAAATAACGAGAAAAGCGGAAAAGAACAAAAATACGAAAGACAAAACAGCATGGTCGAGTGCAGCGACGCAGGTGAAGTACGACAACCCTCAGTGACAATGAAGTGCAGTGACAGTCGTCGAGTGCAGTGACACAAGTGAAGTGTGGCAATAATCAGTGACGAAAAAGTGCGATGATAGTGGAGTGTGGTGAAGTGTAGTGACCAGGCAAAGTGTGACAATAATCAGTGCCAACTGTGGTGTCAATAAAGAGTGGAGTGCAGTGACACGGGTGAAGTGCGGCAATAAAGTGATGAGCAAATGATGGAAGGAATGGGCAGAACACAAAGGAAGTCTGTAAAGGGAATCTCTGCGAATGTTCGAAGCACCGGAGACGGAAAGCTGGGAGGAAGACACGAACTAACGGAGGGCGGCGACCGAAGAAAGAAACTTTGAAGTGCGTTCCGTTGAGAGTGCAATGATGAAAATAGCAAAGAAAAAGTGCAGTGATTGAAATATGACACCAACAAAGAAGGAAGATACATACTGGGGAACACGAACTCGTGAAGGACAGCACACAAAGAGGGCGGCCTAAATCCTACACATTCCACAGGAAACCGGACAGTCGGCCTGCGAAAGGTCGGGGAAGGGGGGGTGAAGTGCGGACACGAAGTGAGTAGAACTATTAATAATAATCCAACAACTTTATTACAGCTAACACTGACACAAATGAAAAGAAGAATCCTTCAACTTTCACTATCCGTCCTGATTTACCCTGCCACACGTGCTGCGGAGGAGTTTTTCCACCCAGTTTTTCCCCCTCAACCGTGTGTGTCCCGGCACGGCGGGATACCCGTGAGCGGCCACTGGCCAAGCACACACGGGCCTCATGTCATGTCAATTTGGATTGGTGTGAAATGACAATTCTCGGCTGTTGATTTCGTATTACTGATGTTACGCATTGGTCATTGATGAGATGTTCTTCTTTTAAGCAAATGAAGTCGTTTGTCATTGGGTGACATTCGTTCTCCTGGTACTGATGTTCTTCGTCGTTGAGTACAAGATATGGATAATGTGGGATCAGAGTTGTATTTTGAATCGTGGGTATTGGAATTAATTTGTAGTAATCGAAGGTTTTTGGAAGGACAACTGGGATGCTTAGTGCAAATACAATTTTATTTTCAAATATGTATGAACGCGTTTTTATTATGATGTTCGAGTAATAATTTAAATATTTGTTTTAAGTCGTTTATTGAAATAATGTCTGGATGCAAAGTTCCTAATTTAGAAAATGTGATTGCGTTTTCGAGATTTTTCAAAAATGTCGTGTCCATTAGTCTTAAATTTGAGACCATTTGATCGAATACTATGTGGAAATATACCCAATTTATTCTGTTTTCGGTGTCGTTCTCGAATCTTTCGAATTCCTTTAATAATTTGAATTTATTGTTATTTAATTTGCTGATTGTTTCATTATAATTATTTATGAGATTTTTCGCAAGGGAAATCTGAGTGTTCGCGCTCTGAATTACTTCATTTTGGTTCTTTTCTAATTTTGAAATCATTGAATAAATCTTCTGCGTCTAGGTTACCAAATCTGAATTTGTTTGCAGTACCCAAGAAATTGAATAGTCCTCTTTTCATGCGGTTGTTTGATTTTAAAACGGTAGTAAGTTTAATGTCGATGTTGCTAATTAAGATGTTAAATTCCGAGTTCTTGTCTAAATACTTGTCTAGGATAGCTTCACTATCATATTTTTTGGAAATGGCTTCTTTAAGAGAAGTCAAATTGTTAATAAGCGGTTCTCAATCTACGTAATGCAAAAGCACATGATTATTTTGGTTAATGTAGGCTTTTCCTAATTTTAGGGGCAATGTTCCAGTGTTATCCGGAAGGGGTGTTATGGATATGTCGCAAAGGGTGATTTTAATTATTAGGGTTAGTATCAGGATTTTCTTCATCTTGATCTGAAATTTCAATGGGATTAGTTCCTTTCCGTGAGGTTTTTACGAATTTTTTGTGTATTATGTTTTTTGGTGTTTTGACGTGTAATTTTTTATTTTCTATGTTTCCCTCTTTCCTGAATCTAGCTAAGAACTTTCTGGGTTTTTCTTTTATGTAAACGGGTTTGTTTTCGTCATAATCGGGTGGATCTTTTCTGGTTAAGTTTAATTTGTTAATTATTTATTCTTTCGTGTTAGTATTGTTAGTATTTACCTTATCGTGAATTATTTTCACTTTGTGTCTAAATTGAATTCTGTATTCGTTCATTAACATTTCGTCTGTTGTTTCAAGGGGATTTTTCGCGTTTGTCGTACTATTCAAAATTTCAAGAGGTGTGTATTTCGTTACCGAATGTATTGAGTTGTTGTAACTCAGTACTGCTACGGGCATGTTAGAATCTTTGTGTGTTAGTCTTAAACCACGTAAATTTAATATTTTCCTGTATTCGTCAATATTATCATCGTCTGTAAGAATAGGTTCGTAACATCCGTTCATGAAATCTGTTATATCATTATTTATTTCTCCTGGGTTTCCTAAAATTGATTCTGAATCTATTTGGTTAATTTCGATACCCGATAATGCATCTGCATTTCCGTTCGTGGTACCTTTCCTGTATATTAATTCGTAGTCGTACTCCTCGAGTTTTAGTCTCCAACGTACGAGACGTGAACTTGGATCTTTTAGAGAGAATAGTAACTGTAATGGTTTATGATCTGTTATTATCTTAAATTTTCGTCCAAATAGATAGGGTCGGAAATATTTTCTTGCCCATTCTATAGCAAGTAATTCCTTCTCTATTGTAGAATAGTTGCACTCGGCTGGGTTCAGTGTACGTGAAGCGTACGCAATAGGTAAATCTTGACCTACAGTACCTTGAGATAACACCGCTCCTAGCGCGTAATTTGATGCGTCTGTTCTTACATTAAATGGTTTCTCAAAATCTGGGTATTGTAAAATGGGTGAATTAGACAAAATTACTTTACCTGTTTCAAATGCTTTTACGAATTCTTCCGTGTGTATTATTTTTTCGCCCTTTCTTAAACATTTAGTCAGGGGTTTAGTTAATTTCGCAAAGTCTTTAACAAATTTTCGATAGTAACCTACCAATCCTAAGAATGATTTTAATTCTTTCGCTGTTTTTGGTATTGGGAATTTTATTATTGATTATATTTTCTTGGGGTTAGGTAACAATGTGACCTAAGAATTCAATTTCCTTGTGTAAAAAGTTTGATTTGTCCGGTTGTATTTTTAATCGCGCTTCTCTTAATCTTTGAAATACTAATTTTAAATTGGAAATGTGTTCCTGTAACGCGGTTGAGAAGATTATTATGTCGTCCATGTAAATTAGGCAAATTTTATTATTAAGATCTTTTAGAACATCGTCCATAACTCTTTGGAACGTTGACGGCGCGTTCTTTAGTCCAAACGGCATCCTTACATATTCGAAATGACCGTTGTCTACACTAAACGCGGTTTTCTCGACGCTTTCTGCACTCATTTGTATCTGGTGAAATCCGGAAGCGAGGTCTAACGTAGAAAAGTACTGGCATCTTCCTGACTTATCGAGAATGTCTGTGATGTTAGGGATCGGATATCGATCATCGATCGTTTTCTCATTAATTTTTCTATAGTCCACGACTATACGCCATTTTTGCTTTCCGCTATTATCGATTTTTTTGGGTACAACCCATATTGGTGAGGACCAATCATGATTATGCCGTCATTAAGCATTTTGTCAATTTGTCTTTTTACTCCCTCTTTGTGTACAAACGGGTATCGATACGATTAAGTGTATATGGGAATTTCATCGCGAGTTTTTATTTCGTGTTCGATTTTATTCGTGAACGTTAGTTTGTCAATGGAGTCATCAAAAAATATGTCTTCATATTCATTACATAATTTCATTATTTTTATTTTTTCCTCTGAATTCATGTGAGTAGTATTTTTTAATTGTGTACATCTTTTCCGGGTTTTGTTTGATTTGTTTTGATGAATGACATGTTATACACCTCGAATTGTTCTAAGGGTTGAACGTCAAGAGGTTGTAATATTTCAATGTGTTTCAATTTTTCCGTGGGATTTCTTATCTCAATTAATGCTTCGCCATTATTTGCAACTGTAGCTGTTTCGGGTATTACTAGCTCGTGAAAAGATTTCTCCGTTGTTTATGTTTACTGGTACTTGAGTTTTCAAAATTTGAAGGGGATCCAACTTGATTATCTTTAATGGACGTTTACTCGTGTCTCGAAATTGTACTGGTATTCTCCCGTTTTGATTGTACATTACTCCGTTTTGTAAATCTATCATGAATCCTAAATTCGACATCGCTTCCGTTCCTAATAATCCGTCAAAATATTAATGAAAATCGAATAAATGTAGCTTTAAGATTTCATTTATGTTAAATTCTTTTAAAATGGGAATTGTTGCTTTAAATCTACAGTTTCTTTCTCCAGCACACGTTTTGAATGGAAATGGTTCATGGTAAATGCAATTTGGGTAATACTTTTCGATTACTCCTTGGTTTGACAATTGATATCCGTGCTCCCGTATCTATTAATAATTTTTTTGGTGGATTTCGTACTTGTATGAATTGTAGTTTGTTTAAACTGTAATCTAGCTGATTCATTTCAATTACGTTATTTCTCTGCTCGGGCCAGCCAATTGAAAATTTGGTTCCTGGTCATTTACTGAAAATTCTGTTATTGGTTCAATTTGTTGAGAATCGTCCTCAATGTTATGCACTTCTCCAAATTGGTAATTGCGTTGGGGATAATGATTCCGTTGAAAATTATTACTGCGATTGAATGTATTTTGCATTCTTGACGCATTTTGGGTGGTGCAAACCGACATCGGTTGTGGTTGACTGTTTGATTGAAAATTTTTGTTCGGTGCAAACACATTTTTCGGTTGACCAAATACTTGTTCATTTGCGAAGAATTTCTGGGGTTGATTTTGTTGAGATGGCTGCAAGTTAATTGGTTGCGACGGGAATCTGTTTTGTCCGTAGCTATGATTATGATTATTTGATAATTCTGATTGTATCCTGAATTATATCTGTGGCATTGATTCTGATTTTGATTGTAATTTGAATGTTGATTTTGCACGTTTGCTAGCGAATTGTACTGATTGAATCTAGCAGTAAAATGTTGATTGGATTAGTTATTGTAGCGATTGTAACCATTCGATTTATTTTGATATTGATTTTTTGGATAGTAATTATTAGTACGGTTAGTATGATAATTACTGCCTTCAGTTTTCTGTGAGTTATTTACTTGATTTTGCGCGTACATGAAATTTTCTTCTTTTATAACGATCGCGATTGCAGCTTCGAGAGTCTGGGGATTTCTTAACCTAACTATGTCTTGAATTCTACCGTATAATCCGCTAATGAATGTTGTTAAAGAGAGTTTATTGTAATTTTCTAAATAATGTGCTTTCTGATCCGCATTGTAACGTGTTACTTTTGAGCCCCTTTCGGCTCGGGGCCAGAATAGACCGAAGGTACGTCCATGTCTGGGGTAGAAGCCCCCTAAAAGGACATGTGCCCGTCCAATGTCGTAATTTTCCCCGTTCTGGTTATTTTGTCCTTTTTGACTATTTTTGTTACCTCCACTTCTGCTCCTTCAGGGCAGAATTTCAGCGGGCATCCGGCTATACTGGGCAAAATTTCACGCTCCAACCCTTCAGGTTTTTCAGCGGGGAGGACGCTATAATCCTCTAGGGCGAGGTGGCGTCCTCGGGCTTCACCTGAAAATTCCCTTTCCTTTTCTCCTATCTTACTAACTACTACCCTAACCAGCATTTAACTTGCACAGAATAATTGTTTCGAGTCTTGATTGACGCCGGTCGCAATTATTCTTACGTGAACCGGCCACGAATTTCCTATTCCCATCAGTATTCTATAAATTTCTCTAAATTCAACGTTACTAACAATTACTAAAGAACTCTTCCTTGCCGACCTCTTATCTTCTTTCTTGCCAATCTCGAATGACCACACAATGACACCTGTGAATCCAGGACCGTACCTTTAAGGTGATAAGAGTCTCGACCACCATCTTACCTCGGACTGTAATGGCATAAGATTTAGATAAGCGGAAAATAGGAAATAAATATTAAATGATGATTTAGCATAAGTTAATAATCTAGAGTAGGGATAGGTAGAATAGATAATAAGCAATTAGTAGTAGGAGCGTCTTCGACCTGAGACCGATCGGGCCATAGTTGTTATGATATAAAGATTGAATAAAATGTACATTAAGGGAAAGAGTGGAGTTTTAGTGAGAGAAGGACCCCCTTACATTTCATGGCGATCCTGCTAGTTCGATAGTTTGGAAATAAAAATAATAGTGCACTTTGGAAAATTAAAATGGGCTCAAGTCAAACAAAAGAAGAAGTCATCATCGCTCAAGCGGTAGATGGAAATGCAAAGGTATCTCAGCAAATAAGCAGAACTGAATGGTTCCTCATCATAATTTTGGTAATCGTTGGTGTCGGAATTCTGCTCTATGGGCTCAGAAAAGCAAAAGATTTTTTGAGACACGTCATCCGCCAAGAAGTTCACAGGAACGATCTCCAAAGGTCCCAAAGTGCCATAGTTTGGAAAGTGCGAAAAATTTCGGAAAAGTTCATCGATAATTCGTGAACTCAAAAAGTGCGTAAAACCGATCAGCATTTCCTGGTGTCGGGTATAGTGACGCGGTTGTGCAATTTTCATATTTCAGGACATGAGTTTGCAAAAGAACATGATCCGGATTTCTGCCGATCGACTTCAACAGAACTGAGGATCAGCACATCGGCCAGCCGGAAATCGAAAAAGATGAGTTATCATTTTAAATACGATGATAAATAATGAATATTAATTTTACGCTGCTTTTGCAATTTAGCTAAATAATAAGTAAAATAGTTGAGATTTCCTAATTAAAATAGTTAAAAAAAGAAAAGGATAGCAATTTTGAAATAATAATAACTACTTAATAGAGTTAGAAAGATTAAGTGAAATATGCGAGTTATTAAGGGATGTTAGGACATACATAGTTAAGTTACCGAAAGATAGACGTAAGGGTGAAATATTAGATAAGAAAATAGAAGAAGCAAGTGATGCTTATAAGTTATTAAGTCCTATCATAATTCAAGTTAATGAAAGAATTAAGAATAACGAATTTGAAGAAGCTGCTATTAATAAAGTCAAAGAACTATCCAGTTCTATACAAGCTCTCTACAAAGATATTATAGAGTTCGGTGGAAAAGCAGAAGGAAAACCTAATAAGGAAATCATCATGACTTCTTTTGATTTGAAAGTCGCGGTTAGTCTTTTACCAGTAATGAATGATACAGAGGAAAAAACAAATCAGTTAATAGATGCAATAGAGTTATATGAGTCGATGCTTGATGTAGCTAGCAAGCCACTTCTAATAAACTTCATCTTAAAAACGAGGTTGTCTACTAGTGCGAAGCTACGGTTGTCGCAAACGTACGCAACAGTTCAAAACTTAATTACAGATATGAGAACACATCTGTTGACTAAAAAATCAGATACAGCTCTACAGACAAAACTCGCACGCTCAAAGCAAGGTGATCAGTCAGTAGAAGATTTTGGAAAAGAGCTAGAAGAACTGTTTGTTGATCTGACAATTTCACAAGCAAACGGAGATAGGGGTGCATTTGCAGTTCTCAAACCGTTAAATGAGAAGCAAGCGATAAAAAGGTTCGCAGATGGATTACGCAATCACAAACTTAGTACCATCATTGCGGCAAGAAATTTTGACTCATTGAAAGACGTCATTCGAGCTGCGCAAGACGAAGAGACCCCGCGAAACGACAGCAATCAGATTATGTCTGGTTACAAAAGAGGTAATAATCACAAAAATTACAACAATAATCGCGGTAGAGATAATCAATACGGCGCGAATAACAGCAGATATTCTAACACGTACCACTTCAACCGTGGAAGAGGTCAAAATTCATACTACAAAAATCGTAATGGAAATTATCGTGGAAACCAACACCAAAATTCGTACCGACAGTACAATAATAATCAGAATCGAGGTCAAAATCGCTCACAAAATAACTATCGCGGCAATAGCAACAATAACTATCGCGGTCGTTACGCTTACAATAATAATCAATCAAAAAATAATTCCAGAATCAATTGTGCCGAAGCATCGGACAGCGCACAAAATTCTAACGACAACCAACTGAATTACTTTTTTTCGGAAAAAAAATGAATAAGATAATTAATGCATGTAATGGTATGAATGGTGTGAATGCTTACGTGAATGGGAAAAAATCTAAATTTTTGGTAGATACAGGAGCATCCTTATGTGCGATCAAATACGAATGTTTAAATAAAGCCATACCAATAATCAGAGACAAAATAAAAATAACAGGTATAGGAGGTACAATTACTTCATTAGGTTACGCAATTTTGAAATTATCTTTTCATGATACGATATTTGAAGGAAAATTTTACGTTGTCGAAAATTTCAGAGGTCCAACCGACGGAATAATTGGGCAAAATTTCCTAAGAAGATATAACGGAATTCTAAATTTTCAAAATAATATCTTAACGTTAAACACGCAAGGTAAACGAGTAAATATTAACTTAGATTCCGATAGGTCAGAACATCTAACTCTCCCGCCAAGGTGCGAAATAGTACGGTATGTGTCCACTAGCATGAAAGAAGAATGTGTGGTGATAGCGAATGAATTGGATGAAGGAGTATTTATGGCAGGAATAATAGTAAAACCAAATAAGGAAGGGAAAATTCCCATAAAACTATTAAATACGAGAGATGAAGAAGTAGTATTAAAACACTTAGAAGCAGAAATACATTGTGCTAAAGAATATTACGTGTGCAAATTCGAAAAAGGCGATACAACACCACAACGCGTGAAGACGTTATTTAAACGATTACATTTCAAACACCTCACAAAAGGCGAACAAATCGCAATAGAAAACATATGTGTAAAGTACGCAGACATATTTCATTTAGAGGGAGACAGATTAACAACAACCAATGTTTACAAACAAACGATAAATCTGCAACGAAATACAACACCAGTATACGTCAAACCATACAGAATGCCACAGATACAAAAGAATGAATTAGAAAAACAAGTAACCGAAATGCTAAAAAATGGAATTATAGAAGAGGCCAAAAGTGAGTGGTCCTCGCCCCTGCTAATAATACCAAAAAAATCGGATAATACCGGGAACCGTAAATGGCGCGTAGTAATAGATTATAGGCTACTAAATACAAAAATCTGCGATGACAAATTTCCACTTCCGAATATAACGGATATTTTGGACTCATTGTCTGGAGCCATATATTTCACACACTTAGATTTAACCCAAGGCTACTATCAAGTTGAACTTAAAGCCGAAAGCAGACCGTGCACAGCTTTTACAACGGGACGCGGTCAGTACCAAATGAAACGGCTACCGATGGGCTTGAAAATTAGTCCCAGTAGTTTCTCGCGTGTCATGACAGTAGCACTATCAGGTTTAAATTACGAAAATTGTCTAGTGTACCTTGATGATTTGATAGTATTTGGAAGAAGTTTAGACCATCATAATGAAAATTTAATTAAAGTATTTAACAGACTCAGGGAAGTAAATTTAAAGCTGAATCCAGCAAAATGCCAATTTTTAGAGAAAGAGATATTGTATCTGGGACACGTCATAACGTCTGAAGGAATATTACCAGATCCAGAAAAAACACGAGTACTAGAAAATTTCCCGATTCCCACCACTTCGGACGAAGTGAAGAGATTCGTCGCTTTTGCTAACTATTACAGGAAGTACATACCTAAATTCGCAAAAATAACAGCACCGTTGAATCATTTAAGTAAAAAAAACGTAGACTATATATGGTCCAACGAATGTCAAGAGGCATTCACCTTTTTGAAAAACGCATTAACGAATCCGCCAGTCTTGCAATACCCAGATTTTTCGAAAAACAATAAATTTCGATTACAAACAGACGCACCGGGTAGAGCAATAGGCGCAGTCTTATGCAACAAAGACAACAGACCAGTTGCATACGCTAGTCGAACTCTAAACAAAGCGGAATGCAATTACGCGACAATAGAAAAAGAGTTATTAGCCATAGTCTGGGCTACAAAACATTTTGGACCGTATCTATTTGGAAAACAATTCAAAATCCTAACAGACCATAAACCTTTGATTTATTTATTTAATCATAACAATCCCACAAGTCGCTTAACGAAATTTAGACTATGCCTAGAAGAATTCGATTTTAAAGTTGAATACGTAAAAGGAAGCGAAAATGCAACAGCAGACGCATTATCAAGAATAATAATAACCTCAGATGAGCTGAAAGCAATTAATCAACAATTTGTATCAGTAATGACAAGAGCGCAAGCAAAGCAAAGCGAAGCAAAATCACAGAACAGCAAAGCGGTTAGTAAAAGTCTTCCTACCCAAGTTTGGCCTGATCACCCAAAAGTGGTAGAGATCCTTAAAAAACCGAAAGACTTCGTAGAGTTTGTCAAGTACAAGGACAAAATAAATAAGCTTGAAGTGCTAGAGCATGTGTGCAATAAATCAAAAACGTTATTTTACATACCGTCGTTAGCAACAATTTACTGGATACCAACCCCTCGATCGACATTACCGCCACGCGGATTGTTGAGAGAATTGGATCTAATGTGTAATAAAATGAACATTCCGGAAGTAATCATTATAAAGAACACGGACAGTGTTGAATTAATAAAAGAATAAGCTAATTCGAAAAAACAAAATAGTAAAGAAGCCGGCCCGGGAATAAGAATTGTAAAGCAAGCAGAAAGAATATAGTAGACGACGAAACGAAAAAAATTATTTTAAACGATTTTCATTTATTACCGACAAGCGGACATGCCGGGGTGCACCGAATGTTAAATAATATCAAGAAAAAATACTGTTGGCCAGGTTTGTCAAATGACGTATCAAATTTTGTCAAACATTGTGACAGTTGTCAGAGAAACAAACACAGCAACAGATACACGAAACAGCCAATGGCTATAACGTCAACAGCCAACACAGCATTTGGAAAAATATATTTGGATTTAGTTGGTCCATTAGATAGAGACGTTACAAATAACCAATACATATTGACCCTTCAGTGTGAGCTTACGAGATTTGTCGAAGCTTATCCACTGCTAACAAAAGAAACAAAAGAAGTTGCTAAGACACTTGTAGACAATTTCATTTTAAGATATGGTGTTCCGAGGGAAATAGCAACCGACCGTGGTACAGAATTCATATCGTCCACCATGCAAGAAGTCACCAAATTATTAAAGATAAAACAAGTACAAAGTACGGCGTACCACCACGAAAGCATCGGGTCATTAGAAAACACCCATAAAACTCTAGGAGCATTTCTCAGAACGCTATGCAGACAAAATTACGACAGTTGGAGTACTTGGCTTCCTTATTGGTGTTTTTCCTACAATACAACAATACACACAGAAACAGGGTATCCACCCTATGAACTAGTATTCGGAAAAGCATGCATATTACCGAGTAACTTGACTCATGTGTGACGCACTTCCGGTCGGGCGGAAGTCTCGGGCGCCAGCTTCGTTTAAAGAGGAAGCACTCTTACCGGGGTAGCAAACTTAAGCCGGAGAAACGGAAACACCAGGGGTCTGTGAACTAACTTTATTTCGCAATAGCGGCAGAATCGGACGGCACAGACGGAAACGGACGGAAACTTAAACTACCCTAGCCGGCTTAAACTAGACTTAAGAACTAAAGACGTAACGAAACAGAAATGCGGAACGGGGCTCGCCGGGGGCGAGTCACGACACCAGGCGGGAACGCCGGAACGGTGTCACGGGAGGCTTGTTACGGCCGTTCGGGAAACACCCGAAGGTGGCGGACTATTTGGTGCGGGATGCGCCGGGCTATTTCCGACGACGCGGAACGCAGGACGGGGTTAGTCGAGAAGGCTTTTGACCGGGCTGTTACCGACGATCGGTTAGTAAATTAAAGACCGGACTGGACTAACTGATACTTAGGATTACTGGGCTATTTCCGACAGCGGAGAACAGGTGGGAAATCTGACTCAAGCGTCTAACCTAGACTAGCGAAACCGGAACGGGGGCGGCCTTTCATAGCCTCGGAGGCGGGAGAGGGAATCGAACATTCTAGAACAAACAGTGACGACAAAGGTGATAAGATATTGGCGGGAAAACAAGACGGGAGCGGACTTTAACTGACGGCGCTCGGGGAGCGTCGTTACACATGATAACGACCCTTGTTATAATTTCAGTAATTACCCATTAGAATTAAAATACAGGTTACAGCGAGCACATGTTGACGCTCGGAAAAACCTGATAGACAGTAAGATAAAAAGAAAAGATAAGCATGATAAAAAGTGTAACCCTGTAGACTATAAGAAAAGTGACCTAATACTAATTAAAAGTGAAACGGGTACTAAGCTTAGTGAAGTGTTCAGCGGACCCTACGAGGTGATAAGTGAACAAACCCCAAACGTGTTAATAAACAAAAACGGAAAACATTATCTCGTACATAAAAATAGAACCAAGCGGTACTATGAGATGCGAGAAAACCACATTTGTAATGTTACACCTAAGCACGTACATAAGGATTTATGTTAAGGTAGGTTAAGAAGATAGAGTAAGCAAATACATAAAAATAAACGGGAAAACAAAAAGAAAAAAAATGGGAAAGAAGAGATTGAATGAGAAATAATTTTAGTTAACAGTGTAACAAAATTCTTTTTCACTTTCGATGGAGGTGTAATGGCATAAGATTTAGATAAGCGTAAAATAGGAAATAAATATTAAATAATGATTTAGCATAAGTTAATAATCTAGAGTAGGGATAGGTAGAATAGATAATAAGCAATTAGTAGTAGTAGCGTCTTCGACCTGAGACCGATCGGGCCATAGTTGTTATGATATAAAGATTGAATAAAATGTACATTAAGGGAAAGAGTGGAGTTTTAGTGAGAGAAGGACCCCCTTACATTTCAGGACTATCGCTATTTCCGGTCAACGACGTCTTGTATCACACTTCCTTTCATTACCGGAACCGCGTTTGAGTTTTTCTCGTTACGAAAGAATCTAAAATAATCGTCCAGGATTTATGAGACAAACACGAGGACAAACGTTCCCCGAATTCAGAGATCTTGAACACTTTTAAATCGCCGTACTCCACCTGGGACAATTGCTATTGGTCAAATCGTTATCTTTTTCATCGTCATCTGAATTAGCGACATATCGGCGAAGAGAGAGGCTTCCGTTCTCTGAGCTGTGCGGGTGAAGACGTGGCCAAAGTCTCTCCGTTCTATCGTACTCCATGGGGTAAATTCCCCAAAGAACGAAGCATAACGCAAGAATGTATAATAAATGATGAGCTAAGTTAACTGTTTCGTCTATCGTCTCTTTCTCGTATCGAAGACCCTCTTCTTTACAAGAGGTAAGCACTTTTCTGAATCCTCACGACGTTACTTAACTCGAAATTTTCTTCCATTACTTAGGGTCTTTTGCCTACCTGTTCTACGTTACATTTCGTAGTTAGCGTATTTTTACAACGCTTTTCCGAATCTTGAGGAACGAGTTTTCGCCGTTTTCCTGCTTGTGAACCGGATTCAGCAACCGTCTTTCGTCTTCCGCCTGCCACCATGAGCCACCTACCCTTACAACTTTGGAATTAAGGTCAGACCTCTCCATATTGCGTTAATTGAAAGCCTGACATTCCGGCCGCGAAGCGGAAACCGTCTTATCAAGTATTACCACGATTTTTTCGGTACTCCGTTTACTGATAGTACTTATTGTTGCTGTGATTTTTTTTCAACAATCGCCGAATTGAAACTCCGGACCATTGTAATTATTTTGTAAGATCTCTCTATCTTGCGTTAATTAAAAGCCCGGCATTCTGACCGCGAAGCAGAAACCGTCATCTCAAATATTATCACGTTTTTTTTATACTCCGTTTACTGATTATACTCATTGTTGTTGTGAATTTTTGAACAATCGCCGAATTGAAACTCCGGACAATTGTAATTATTTTGTAAGATCAAACCTTGCGCAAGGACTGATTAACTGTTACCTTTTTTTAATTACCAGTTAATACTAGCGATATTTATTTACTATTGAAATTATTTCGAAATTGTTCGAGCTGTTATATATCTTTCTACATGCTTTTCATTATTTGTAATATATGTGTTATATGTGACCTTTTGTGAATTTTTTTGGTCTTTTCCTTTTCCCAAAAATTCACTGGCGCCCAAGAGCTCTCCGGAAATCAACTGACAGGTAAAACCCACCGACCGCTCACCGAAATACGAGTAGCCGAAACATCAGAAAATTTGGTGCAGCATGGATGTTTGAACCGTTCACTTTTGAGATTATGAGACTTCTAATGTCTTGGACTCTGGCACCAAAATTTTGAGGTGATTCATTTTCGAAGGGTTTCAAGATTAGAAGATCTTGCGCTAAACAATCAAAATTTCTCTTGTCGCTAAAAGTTAACCTTAGAGCGTCTCTGATTTGTGCCCATGTGGTTAATTCTGTTCTGTTGCCAATTAACAACAAAGCTCTGCCGTCTAATTTTCCTAAGACTGCTTTCATCAAAAACGAATTAATTGGGTCATTGGGAGTTTGCCTATTAGCATGTAGACTGATCAAATATTCGCAATTATTTATGAAAATTTCAAGAGAGTGAGCATCTCCACTGTAACGAGGAATTATGTCTAAAGTTAATTTTATCAATTGGTAGTTATGAGTAGCCATTTCGGTTCCACTACTATTTTCTTCACTACCTTCTTCAAAACTTAAACTTGCTGCTAATTGTTCAGCGATTGAATCGACTTCGGTCAATGAGAACTGATTTTTCCTTTCTGTTTCTTAAGACTGATGAAATGCAAAACTTTAGCAACGAATTTACTTGGTAAAAATCGCCTATTTATTTGCACAGCAATTGTGAGGGGATGGGAGTATGAAAACCTTGTACTCACGCACTTTCTTCAAAAGAAATTCGACGTTTCCAAGGGACCTGACGATCGGTTGTTGGACGATGGACCAATTGGACGATGGACCACTCCACTTCACTCAGTTCGAAAGTTTTTGGTTTATCACTTAACGATTGAAATCGAATTGTTGAGGGTTTATTACCGACACAAAGTAAGCCGAAATTTTAACGAACAACAACGTGACAATCCTACCGACTGCGCCAATTTTATTAATTCCTCTTCAAAAGACCTTTTTAAAACGAAAATTAATATTTATTCAGAACTAGGAATACAACTTGACTCGTTCAGGTCTTAAGTCAGACTCTTCTATTTTAATACAATTATAAAAATGGTACAGGGATAAAATTGTTCACAAAGCGGTTCCCATGGTCTTCCTGGGATTCTCGTCAGTTATCTCTGGCTGATGATGCGCTTATTTTCATATAACTGGCGTTCTGGAGTTTTTATCTAACAGCCCTGAGGACCAAAGTTATGCAAAAAGGGTGGAAAGGAAAAAGGGAAAGCAACAATTATGTGGAACGTTATTTCGGTATTCTCAAGCACGTCATCCAACAAAAAGAAAAGTATTTAGCACCTACAAATTATTTGCGTAAATGTCGAGAATATGTTCTCATGGTGTACAGAGAAATGAGTTTTAGCATCCCCAAAGAAGGTTTGGCTCGTCGCCCGAAGACAACAAAAGTAATTGACAAACCAAAACAAATACAGTAGCGGACAAAATTAGAGCGACTAATAAAAATTACAAAGAATCAATTAATTCTTAAAATAACCTATGGATACTGTCTATTGGTTCAAAATACATATTTTGTCTTCCGTTTGATGATCAGAAGTACCTGAAATTGTTCCTGCTACTTTTTGTAAAATGAGACAAATTTGATGGGACAAAATTAGAGCGACTCGTATGGTATTAGCTTAATTTTAAGGAGAAAACAATCAGTATCAACGCTGAAAGTTTCTCTGTATATCAAGAAATGCGTCGTGAAATTTATTATTGTTTTGATTTGAAATCAAACATTGTTGGACTCTTCAAATCTGGGCGCCTTCGTTCAGTTATTAGTGCATGATTTGATATTCTCAAACAAGACGCATGGAAGACAGTTTAAATGTTTCAACTTCGTGAATCAGTGGAGAATCGAAAACGAGGTGGTCGATATTGGAAAAAAATTGATAGACGGATCAAAGGCATTTCCCAATGTGACCCCCGAAAGTCTGCACCACAGATTTTGAATGAACTGAGGCACAAAAGTGTCAGCGCAAACCGTACAACGTTGGCTGGATGAGGCAGGACTCCCTGGAAAAAGACCCGCAAAGAAACCGCCATTTTCAAGGAAAATTAGGGCTGCTGAATTTCAGTTTGCTATGCGACATGTCAACCGCATTGGTGAAAATTGAAAACGCGTGTTATTTAGTGATGAAACGAAGTTTAACAGGTATGGTAGCGATGGTAAACCGAACGTTCATACACCCGTAGACAAAAGACTCGCCCCAAAATAAATTACTACCATAATAAAACGCGAAGGAGGCGGAATCATGATTCGGGTGTGTTCCTCTGGTTTTGTTATGAGGACTGTGCATAGATGGATGGTTTTATGGTTCAATTTGGGTACCTAAATATCTCCCAAATGAGATGCTGCCTCATGCGGGCTGGGAAATGCCCCTCTGATTCATTCTCTAACACGATAATGACCTGAAGCACACATCAAAGGTTTGTAAAAGCATGTTTCCATGAGAATAACGTTGAGGTTTTGAAGTCGCCTGTGCAACCCCCGATCTCAATCTAATCCAAAACTTGTGGGAACTCATTGGAAAACGTACTAGGACTCTGAACATATCGAACGGGACGATATTGTACGCAGAAATCCAAAATGCTTGAAATCCCATCCATGACACCATAATTAACAATTTAATCACTTCAATGCATGAAAGATGTCGAGCAGTCATCGGTAATGAAGGGCATTGCACGAAGTACTGAAAAAACGGAGTTTTTTTGCTCCAATTCTGTCCGATCAAATTTGTCTCATTTTACGAAAAGTAGCAGGAACAATTTCAGGTACTTCTGATCATCAAACGGAATACAAGATATATGTATTTTGAACCAATAAACAGTATCTACCGGGTGGACACGGGCGACCGGTACATAGGGAATTAACATGGGAAATCAGATTTTGCCCGATATTATCTCCCCAGGTGCACCGATGAAAAAACGAAGTACATCGTCTTGTAGCAAAGATGAAAAGGAACAAAATGATAACCTATTTGATGGGGTTACATCATCGGAAAGTGGAGAATTTGCCCGAAATAAATTTCGATTCTATCGTGCGAGATGACAAGGTTTGTATCCGAGAACGAGGAAGTGCGGATTCGATCCAGCTACCACCAGGTTCCGAAACGTAGACTCAACAAGTCGGCAACAGCGCTATTCATTTTCGTTGGCGCTTTGTATCCTTGTCATTTCGCACGATAGAATCGAAATTTATTTCGGGCAAATTCTCCACTTTCCGATGATGTAACCCCATCAAATAGGGTATCATTTTGTTCCTTTTCATCTTTGCTACAAAATTTCGTTTCTTTCATCTCGTCTGTCGACCAGGACATTTCGCCGATTTTTCTTCACTCCAGCTGCCGATAAGGTCAGATGTATCGTATCTCTTTTCGCTCTTTTTCAACATTTCGTTTTTCATCGACAAATCATGACGGCTCGTTAGTGCCGTTAAAACTACATAATTTTCGCTTTATTTAATTTAATATAACGTTTATTATATTAATCTTAATTTCAAATATTTCAAGTTTAACTTTTTACATTTCATCAAATTTTGTTATCAGCACTTTTTGCTCGACACAGGTGTAGCCAAAACCACCTGGTCGCTTTAACTGTAATTTTTACCTTTAATATTTTCTCCCTAATTTATTACTCATCATTTCATAATTTTTTTTTTGCGCTGCCGACTGTTTGGCAAAATTATTGCATTGTTGTTGTTCGCTTTTAACATCACTGTATTTCAGATTATGTCGCTCTTAGTTTTAAGTTTTTTTAGTCTCGACTTTTGCGCAATCGATCGATAATTTTTGTTAAATATGTTTTCATTCACGTCTACTTTACATAATTATTAATAATATTTTTCACTCTGCCAATTTTCAACTCCTTAATATTTTTGAATTTCGCTTTTCGCATTTTTTTTTCATTCTTGTTTTCTGCTTCTTTATTTCTGAATGTTGAATATATGTTTTAATGTAGACCATTTGTGAGTTTTTCCTGGTCCTTCCTTTTTTCTAAACTCTCTGGCGCCCGCAAGTGGTTTATTTATCAGTGGTAAGCAACAGAACCTACGCCCGCTCTCCAACGTCCAACTGAGAGTCGTTCGCAGTGTAATCGTCACTCAAAATTACGTTACAGTACCGGTCGCCCGTGTCCACCCGGTATAGGTGTAATGGGAGGTAGTAGTGAAAGTAAACAACACATATGCGTAGGGAAGATGGACTGGTGTCCGATCACCTTTATTACACATAAATCATATTGCTTATCACAGGTACATGCGCATCGATTGACCACTCTATAAAAAACACATATACACATACAACATCCCCCTTATCAGGATGAACAAATAACAAAAATACATTATTTAATTAACCAAATTCAAATTATGCATTAGTCTTAAAATATTTGAAATTACAATTACATTTCACACCAGTACAACATTTATAAAAATAGAGTATGCTGAAATTCAATTGATTTTGTTAATTCAAACATGAAAGTATGAAAATACAAAAATTGCAAATTTATTTTATTTCTCTTTATTTCGTTTACCTAAAACTAAAAATTACCAACAACTTATAATTACTTACAACTACGAATCAACACTCCGCTTGATGACTCTACCGGATCTCATAGATAGTGCGTTATCATATACATTTACAGGTTTTTTTGTTTCCTGACAATCTAAAAACTCGGCTTCACTATCGCTACTAAAATCCGTCTCGCGACTCTCGTTCTCATCCAATATCAATTGATCTTCATCATTACGTACTGATATGCCGCTTAAACTAGATAACAATGCCTTATCAAATATCTCATATTCGTGAGGGTCTGGATCATCTTGACGAAATTTAATCGACGTTGGATTTAGGTGTTTCCGATTCCGAATCAAGACAGATCCATTCTCCCCCAAAATTCTATAAGTTCTGTTTCTCATTCTTTAAGTTACTCTCGCGAATTTCCACAGCGACCCTGAATGCTCTTGATATTTTACAGTTTCATTTACATTCAATTCCGATAATTGTTTACTTGTTTTATCATAATAAAGTTTATATTTCCTTTGCTTCTCATCAATTGAATTATCGTACTTTTCTGTGTTTATCTTTACACGATCCAACTGAGAATCAGATATTGGTAGATTATCTCGCAACTGCCGCGACATTAAAATCTTCGCAGGCGTTAAATTATCACTCACAGGTGTATTTTGATAAATCAACAGTGCCAAATCAACATCTTCTTTGCTTTCAACACTCTTTTTAATTAACTTTTTTACTGTCTGTATAGCCCTTTCGGCCATACCGTTTGATTGTTGAAAATGTGGCGCTACAATAACGTGTTGAAAATTCCACGAACTCGCAAAATCTCTAAAAACCGAGCCCGTGAACTGAGTGCCTCCATCCGATACAACTATTCCGGGAATACCGTGTGTACCGAAAATTCGCTTGAGTTTATTTACCACCAAAATAGCTGTGATATTGTTCAATCGTTCCACCTCCACAAACTTCGTATAATAATCAATTACCACTAAGAACTTTTCTCGCTTAATTTCGAATAGATCTATTCCGACTTGAAACCACGGTAATTTTGTGATTTCATGAGGAATTAACGGTTCGCTCGCATTCCAATTACTGTATTTTTGACAAATCCGGCATTTTTTAACCCACTCTTCAATTGCTGAACTCATCCCCGGCCAAAACATTGACTTGCTGGCTCGTAATTGGCATTTATTAATTCCTAAAAGTCCGGTCTGAATTTCGGATAAGATTAACGTTTTCATTTTTTCAGGAATCAAGATTTTATTATTTTTATACAGTAACCCGCCCATCTCAGTGATTTCATGTCTAAATTTATAATAAGTTTTTAGTTCTGATTTAATTTTACCGTAACTTGGCCACCCTTCGCGTGTAAATTTTACCAAAAGCTTAAAATTCGCATCATTACCCGTGGCTTCGATTAAATCTTTATTACGACGCTCAGTAATATTAAGATTACTTTCAATTAGACAAACTTGCTCCTCTAAATTCATTTTATTAACATATTCAATTTTACTGCTAGCTCAGGACAGAGTATCAGCAATCACTAAATCTGTTCCGGGCTTGTAAACTAAATTGATATCGTATTTCTGAAGAGCGAGAAACATCCTCTGCAGACGAGCTGGACACGAATTTAACGGTTTATTTATTATCGAAATCAAAGGCTTGTGGTCGGTTTCCACCGTGAATTTCCTTCCGTAAACATATTGTCTAAATTTCTCTACTCCGAAGCAAATGGCTAAAAGTTCTTTTTCAATTTGTGCGTAGCGGGTTTGTGTGTCGGTTAAAGATCGCGAAGCGAATGCACACGGTTTGCCCTCCTGCATTAGTACAGCTCCTAAACCATTCTGAGATGCATCAACCGATAGCGTTACCTCTTTGATTGGATCATTATATTGCAAGGTGGTTGTTTTCATGATTTCCCCTTTCAAGCTATTAAAGCAGTTTCCTGCACATCGTACCACTGAAATACTACATTATTTTTTATTAGATCGCGAATCGTCTTAGTTCTATCAGATAAATTATTTATGAATTGACCTAAATATGTCACCAGCCCCAAGAATCTCTGAACTTCTTGCTTATTGGTAGGGGTTGGTATATCTTTTATTGCTTGGATTTTCTCATTGTCCATTGAAATTCCTGACTTACTAAATTTATGGCCCAAGTATTTCACTTCATCTAAGCCCAACTTGCACTTTTTTGGATCAAATTTAATATTCTATTTTCTCGCTATCTCAAAAACTTTCCGGAGTCGTTCGTCGTGTTCTTCTCTGGTTTTTTCCAAAATTAAAATATACATATATTCCGACACCAACAATATTGGAAATTTCCCGAAAACGCTTCTGAAATACCTCTGGAGAAGACCTTAGGCCGTAAGGCATTCTTAAAAATTTATACATCCCATAAGGAGTACCAAATGTGCAAAGTTTACTACTTTCTTCATCCAAAGGTATATTCCAAAAACCCTGAGTGGCGTCCAATACCGAAAAAAGTTTGGCACCGTTTAATTTCGAAATTAATTCGTCAATTGTTGGCAACACCTGGTATTCTCTCTTTATTACTTGATTCAATTTCTGCGGGTCCAAGCACACTCTCAAGTTTCCATCATTTTTCTCAACCAAAACCACTGGATTCACCCAATCAGACCCACCGCTCACAGGCTCGATTATTCCCAATTTATTTAAATTTTCTAAAGTTTTTTTTATATTTATCATGAAACGCGAAAGGTATTTTTCTGACCGGCTGTACCGACGGTTTTGCATTTTCTGACAACTCAATGTGATATGGTTTGTTGACATGACCGATACCCTTGAAAACCTCTTCATATTCATCAATTGAATCTTTGTATTTCAAATTATTTTCCAAATTACCATTCTCAATTGAATCGATTTTGATTATTAATTTCAACTCAACACACGATTTGAGCCCCAGGATCGCTTTGTGGTTATCTTTCACTACATAAAACTCTAAATTATATTTGATTTTTTTAAAGATTACTTCAAAATTGCATTTACCAAAAATCGGAATTTTACTACCCGTATACGTTATCAAATAATTTTTCGCCCTATTTAATTTTATTTCTTCAACTTTATTTATACAATTGAAATCATTTTTACTTATAATATTTACGCTAGACCCCGTATCTATTTTAAATTCGATTAACTTTTCTTTTAATTGTAATTTAACGCTCCATACATCATTATTAATATTAATTTTATTTTCAATTTCGTTAATACAATCGATATCCAGTCGCAAATTATCCTGAACTTTATCTTGGACATCGATAACACTTACTCGTTTTGGCTTATTATTTTCAAAACATTTGGAGGCGAAATGATTTCGGCGCTGGCATTTAGTGTAAATTTGATCAAAGACGGGGCATTTATTTATCGGATGATTTCGATATCCGCATCGAGAACAATTTATCATCATACCAACTCCGGCTGACCTCGGTCCTTGTCCTTGCTGGCGATTCTGGTAGTTTCGGTTCCTGCTCTGATAACTCGTAGAAGGTTAATCTTTTTGTGGCCCTCTGCTCGGTTTGTTATTGGTTTTCTTGCTACTTCTTATCGCATCTCCATCTGACGATTAGGCCGAATTTCCATTTCGAGTGTTCATCATTAGCGTTAGAGTTTTTGCGTTTTCGCTAATTAGACACAATTCTATAACTTCTTGCAATTTCAATTCTCCATTTTGTAGTAATTTTTCCCTCATTTTTTCATTTCGCATGCCCATAATCAGCACGCTCTTAATGAGCCCATCTTCCAGAGTCGAAAGCTCGCACTGTTTCGCAGCAATTTTGAGTCTCGTCACAAATTGCTCGATGGTGAAACGGTTCGTGGGCTTAGGCTTTTGAATTTCAAATTTGGCGCGCCTGTCAGTGGTGGTACTGAAGATAACCTCACTTATTCAAAAGGCGCGACTGTCTACTTTTCAAACCAAAATGGCAGTGTAAGTCTAGTGTAATCGAAAGGATTAAAAAAGGCCCTATTTGTGAATATTTGTGACGTAGTAACTCTCTCACAATGGTTTGGTGACCCAAGGCTTAAAGGTGATTGTTGACGTAGAATCGTGATTAGGTAAATGAAATACAAAGGTTTGTTTAATTCGTATATTGAGGTATTTTCAATATACACGGGATTCTCTGAAAAAACCTGCTTTCTTCCAGGACGTCAGCTCGTCCGAAAGTTGCAATCAGGAAAAAGAGACCCGGACTGATTTATTTTAGTTTAGGAGGTACAGCCGAAGCAGCTCCTGGTATCGGACTGATCTCTATGCTACTGACAATTCACACAGAAACGTACCCAACAGAACGTGACCCAGACAGACCACTGAGTTAACAAGATACTCGAGTGATGTGTAGGGTTTACCCTGAATTGCCGAAGCAATTGATGAGGTTCCACCATATAGTATATGTTCCTATACGGCGGCTGATGGCAGGCTTTGCCTGAGTTTGTTGCTCCCACGATGGCTATAGATGAGTAAGTATGCGTAGATTATCGATGGCTCGAAATATCAAATCAACGATGTGAAACATCTAAGGCCCGGTCAGCAGAATACGTTTAACTGTGTTTATTGTTCCTTTCTAGGTTACGACTAGATCAGAACGATACTCGGAGGTACAAATCTTATGATTATTCTATCGGTAGAAAATGGAGAAATCTTAATGTCGTAAACCTGTGAAGAGAAAAGATAGATAATGGAAACTGAATCATAAATAAACTTCAGCTATGTTCCTGGACTTGGCAGGGCAACCTGTAATAGGAAGATATTAGAATACCGCTAGGTGGCTCGGTGGATGACGTCAGACCAAGAGAAAATTATAACTTGAAGTGGATTTTTACTAGGCACCGGGCTGGGTCCTAACACCGGGTGCTCCTGGACCAGGGTGGTGTGATTTTGTCGAACCCGAACTCTAGCCTCAAAAGTGTGGTAAAGGTGATTCTGATGGCGTGTGCACACACATGATATCTGCTTGCAGAAGATGTGATGAATCGGACCGGGAGCCCGTGCTCCAGTCCCTGTGTTGTGTGGATGATGATTCGGACCGAGAGCTAGCGCTCCAGTCCCCGAAGTGTATGCGAGTGGATGCGGCGATTCGGACCGAGAGCTCGTGCTCCAGTCCCCGAGGTGTGTAAATGAGCGTTCGGGCCGAGAGCCCGTGTTCCAGCCCTCGAAATGTGTGGACGACGAATCGGACCGAGAGCCCGTGCTCCAGTCCCCGAGGTGTGTGGACGACGAATCGGACCGAGAGCTTGCGCACCAGTCCCCGAAGTGTGTGAATGGGGCGATTCGGACCGAGAGCTTGCGCCCCAGTCCCCGAGGTGTATGTAAGCTTCGGTTCGGACCGAGAGCCCGTGCTCCAGTCCCCAAGGTGAGTAGACGACGAATTGGACCGAGAGCTTGCGCCCCAGTCCCCGAGGTGTGTGGACGACGAATCGGACCGAGAGCTTGTGCCCCAGTCCCCGAGGTGTGTAGACTACGGATCGGACCGAGAGCTTGCGCCCCAGTACCCGAGGTGTATGTAAGTGGCGATTCGGACCGAGAGCCTGTGCTCCAGTCCCCGAAGTGCGTGTGAATGTGGCGATTCGGACCGAGAGCTTGCGCCCCAGTCCCCGAGATGTGGAAAGCGACGATTCGGACCGAGAGCTTGCGCCCCAGTCCCCGAGGTGTGTGTACTCGTACACGTGGCGTTTCGGACCGAGAGCCCGTGCTCGAGTCCTCGAGGGGTGTGAAGATGGCGATTCGGACCGAGAGCTCGTGCCCCAGTCCCCGAGATGTGGAAAGCGACGATTCGGACCGAGAGCTTGCGTCCCAGTCCCCGAGGTGTGTGTACACGTGGCGGTACGGACCGAGAACCCGTGCTACCGTCCCCGAGGGGTGTGAAGATGGCGATTCGGACCGAGAGCTCGTGCTCCAGTCCCCGAGGTGTGGAGGCGGTGATTCAAACCGAACCCGGTACTCAAGTTCCCGAAAAGGTAGATTTGAAGCAAAGCTTACTGTTGAAAACACGGAGGTTGAGCGAGTGATTAGCGCGACACGAACGGCGGAACGCAAGTCCCAATCCGGCCCGACGTCGTCCTATTTATACCCATTTCCCCGACCGAGCTCCCTACTCTCGTCGCCCTCTACTCCGCAACGCCAGATTGCGCTGGAGACATTACATAACCAAGGTTGATATCTCAACGTACCGGTACAGGTTCCTATCTCGGTTAGCGCTTGCTCCTCACAGAGGGCGCCACCGTACAATAAAAAACATAATAGCTGGTAGAAATATATAACAACAAACAAATTAGAAATATAATAGCAACAAACTATAACTAATAAAGGTAACAAAACTAAGTCTATACCCATCACACTCCCCCACACGAACCCAATCACTACGCGCACCACACCCCTGGGGGTGGAGGGTCTCAGTCTCCCCCTAAACTTTGGGTGGTGAGGCGGAAGGCTTCACCGCCGAAAGTTTTTCTTTCAACCCGAAATCCCCGTATATCGCTTCCGGTAACGCTGACAGTTTTTCTTTTAAGCCGATACCCCCGCACATCGCTTCCGGTAACGCCGACAGTCTCCGGACCGGTATCGCCCCCGGTTACTTTTTGGTGGCCGCGGCGCTCGTGCAGTGGCTGAACGCCCAGCGTTTGAGCTGGTTGTCCCGGCTAATGAGGACGGCCCCTCGACGTCCATCGCCCCGACGGCGACGATCCCGGACTCGGCGGCGTCAACCATTACGCAATCTTCCGGAGGGGTCAGCCCCGGCAGCGTGTTTTCTAGCCCCTGCAGGTGGTAAAGGGTGACCTCCCCTTCTAACAACCCCGTCTCCTGGGTGTCTTAGGCGGTTCCTTGAGCCAGGGCCACGGTGGCCTTGACGATCGGCGCGGCAGACGCGGTGGCGATCATCGGTGCACTTGAGACGGTGGGTGCGGCCTCCGTCACCACCGGCATGGCGAGGGCCTGCCCCTCGGGAACGTCGGCCGTAGTTGCCCCGTTTACCGGGCCCCCCACCAGCTGTAGGTCGAGCTGATGCTCGGTTTCCAGGAACCGCTCCTGAGGGCATTGAAGAGCCGGTGCGGAAGGCAGCGGTGCTGGGAACTTCCGTTCGTAAATAGGATCTTTCCGCTCAGGACAGTACGGGGGCCGGGGTTGATGGACCCTCGTCGGAATGAATCCCGGCAATGCGGTGGCGGGTCTCCTGGCAGAAAGACTGGGAATGGCGGGTTTAGAAAACTTCCGGGCGGCGACGACGGACTTCCTTCGACTACCTCCGGTAGCGGCCTCGGGCGGCACCCGCTTTGGCGGCTCCGGAAATAAATTGGCGTCGATGTCCGGGGGTGCTGGTCCGTCATCCCACTCCCGGAGCAGTTGATCTAGCTGCTGTAGCACCCGGTCGTGTGCCCGTCTTCCTTCCATAACTAACTATACAGACAAACAAACTAATTCCAAACAAAAAAAATACTCGCACCCAAATATTAGTAACTCCTTTAATATTAATGTTAATAAATGTATAAAATAAGCGATTAAATGGAAATATCAAACTGAAAAGCAAACGTAATGAATGAAAAAGAAGGCATATTAGTTTAATTATATTTACAGGTGATTAGGACACGTATGGTACCATATTCTGCGTATTAGATTGCCCATGTTTCGGCCAGTTTCTTCGTCCTGGAGCTGAAAGACATTGGGATGCGGATTACCAGTGACCCGATAGGGTCCTGCGTAGAGGAGTTGAAATTTTTGATTGATTCCTTCGGCGGCATCCGAGACCCGGTTCCGTCGCAGAAACACTAGTTCGCCCAGTTATATGTTTTTTGTGGGTGTCTTCTGCTGTTTAGCGCGTTTTAATGCCATCTTTATTAGGTGGCGTCGGACCTGGGCGTGGATTTCCTCCAACGTCTCCTGGGGATTCTCGATGTACCTGGAGATCATAGGATCCAAAAGAAGCTCCGGTTTCCTACCGAAGACCGATGGTGTTCGTGGCAATACGTCCGGAAAAATCGACCAAGTTCTTTCATATACCGCTCGGAGGGGTTGGAGCTGGCATGCCGAACCGAGGAGTATGTTACTCGGATACCCTGTGCTTCCAACTCGGAACGCCAAACTCGTGACGTGAACTGCGTCCCGTGATCACTCAAGACAACTTTCGGATGGATGATCGGCAGGAAATCGTTCAGCATGCGGTTCGCGGCGGCTTTGGCGTTGACCTTCTTCATGCCGAACAGTTTGACGTATTTCGAAAAAATATCAACAGCCACGAGGATGTAGGCCACGTTTCCCCGTCCTTTTGGCAGCGGACCGTAGAAGTCCACGGCCACTAGATCCCCGACGTTATCCGCGAGCACCGGCTAAACCGGCCCCTCGTAGTGACAATTTCGACGTTTGGCTTTCTGACATAAGTCACAGGTAACAATCGTCTGAGCGATCTCCTTGTTCATCCTAGGCCAATGAAAGGAGTGACGCATCGTCAGGAACACCTTGCCGGTGCCGAAGTGCCCCAGCTCGTGATGGTAGTGCCATATCAACTTCTTACGAAGTTCCTGAGGAACGGCGATGGCTTCCTTTGCCTCTCCCGGGTTGTTGTAAAGAAGGATTCCTTCTCGTAGAGCATAGGTATTCTCGATGGTAGCCTGTTCCTTTGGAGAGACGGTTACTTTTCCCTGGAGAATGTCCCGAATGTGTCGTAATTTCTCGTCTTGATTTTGGAGGTCGTGCAGATTACGAAGACTCTCCAGAAGGTCCGCCGTTCCTTCCACGGCGAACGTGGCCAAAATTGCGTCGGGTAATTCTTTCATTGACGAAGTGACACTTCTTGACGAATGTTAAAGCATGATGGTCAGTCCTAATAACCATTTTCGCCCCTTGTAAGTATAACCGAAATTTTTTTAGTGCATAAACAATACTCAAAAGTTCTTTTTCCGTAGTGGTATAGTTTAACTCGGCGCCTCGTAGGGAACGGCTGAGGAATTCAATTAGCGCAGGTTGTTGCTCCACTAATTGGTATAGCACAGCGTCCACTCCGAAGTGAGGAGGACCGTTTTAAGGAACAATTGTTTGACCTTCTCCAAACAATGGATTTCGTTATCTCCCCATCGCCAACGGGCGCCCTTCTTAAGGAGAGCGATTAGTGGCTGTGTCGATTCTCCGTATTCAGCGACGAAGCGGCGATAGTAGTTGCAGAGGCCTAAAAATCCTCGGAGCTGTTTTACCTTGGTAGGCACCGGAAATTCCTGAACGGCTCGGATTTCATCGGGATCCGTGCGAATTCCCTGCGGTGAAAGTATATGACCTAGAAAAGGAACCTCGTCCCGAACGAATGAAGATTTTGCCAAGTTTATGGTCATATTGGCGTCTTGTATCCGTTCGAAGAGGTGGCGTAGGTGGACGAGATGCTCCTTCCAACTTTCGGAGGCGATGAGGAGATCGTAAATGTAATTATGAACAAACCGTCGCGCCTCTGCTCCGATAATTTTATCCATCGCTCTTGTGAAACTTCCTACGGCGGTTTCCAAGCCGAACGGAATCACGTTGTACACGTAGGGCTTACCATTATAGGAAAAAGCGGTATACTTTCGACTCTCGGGAGCGAGTGGAATCTGCCAATAAGATTGGACCAAATCCAGCGATGACAGCACGGTCTTACCGAAAAATTTTTGCAGCAACTCTTCGTCGGCAAGGGGACTTTCGAGATCAGCCTTTATCTGGTTGTTGATTCCGCGGGCATCGAGGCAAATACGTACAGCGCCGTTCTATTTCCGGACACACGTCATCGGCGAAGAGAACTCGGACGACTCGCGGCTGATTACCCCGAGTTCCTCCATTTCTTTCAATTTACTTTCAACGGCCGGCCGCAGAGCGAACGGAACCGGGTAGCTACGTTTGGCGAACGGTGTTTTATTCTTCATGGTAATAGTATGTGTGTATTTGTCGGTGAGTTCGGGTTTATCTGAAAATAAATGTTGGAATTCCAGGAGCAGCTTCTCCAATTCCCGCTTGTGGCTAGGATCCAGATGGCATTCCTGCACCTTAATGGAGATGAGCTCCTTGGTATCGGAAACTCCCGTGATCACGCACATGTAGGAGTCGATTGTCATGGGATTTATGGTCAGCTCGAATAGTTACCTTTGGTAGTCGCAGATCCACGTAAAGGGTATCGTCATACTCCTGGTAGCCGTGGTCAGTAATATTGTGTTACTTGGAAGCGTCAGCACGCATTGATGCTCGCTAAGCCAGTCCATCCCCAGAATCATGGGTCTGATTAAGCCACGTACAATGAGGCAGCAAAACTCCACTACCTCTTCTTGAATGGTGGCGGGAATGAGGACCTGTTTCGTAATGGCCGGACTTCGGAGGCCGAACCCCCCCTGAATCCTGACCGCTTTTAAAGGTAATGCTGGTAGCGTGTGCTCATTGCTCGGCAACGATCTCCACAATTCTTCTCGAATGCAGGTTATCTCGCTGTCGGTGTCGAGAACTGCTTGTACCGGAGCTCCGTTAACGTGGATAGTGATCTCGGGAAGCCTTATTCGGCCGTCCCGATGCAGAGACGTCTGCAGGCACAGAACTCCCTCCTGCTCAGCCGAATCATGGAGTCCAGAGGTCGTCCCTCCGAATTTCCCAATGGCCCTTATTGGTTCCGTGATTCCCTGAGCGTGTTTACCTAGTCCCGTGGTCGGCTTCCATCCCTGTCGTTGCATCATTCGTATTGCTTTGAGACCGTAGCTGCTAGATTCCCCGCAGACATTTCCTGACGAAAAGGGGCGCGTGTTTACTTCGTCAGCGGTCCGTTTCCCGTCTTGTGACCCTGGGCGTCCTTTGGAGGCGCTCGAGAGACCTCCGGCCTCGGCCGCGGAGCGTTGTCCCGGCGGGGGTCTCGTGTGTTGATGTTATCGCGCCGGTCTACATGAAACCTATCTTTAGGATATGGTTGCCAAGGATGGAAGCGATCACTGTCCCGTAGGTAATTAGCCTGATTTTTTTGGAAGCTTTTAGGCATATTCGGCCGTTCCGTTTTTGATTCTGTTTTTTCTTTGTTTCCGGTAAGACGATTTTGCGTGGCCACCACGCCGTCTTGCTCCCGCAGAAAGCGGGTGGCGCCATTCAGGGACTTATCTGGTTGCAGGATCCAAAGGCGCTGTATCTCCTCTGGAAAGTGTTTCAGAAGTTCACCGATGACGGTCCGTTCATCGATAGGCTGTACCAGTGACCGAGCCTGCCGGATGTAGCTCGCGAAATAGTCCAGCATGGGCGTCTTGCGATCCCATACTCCAGAGGTGATCTTTTTCCGGACGGCTTGCTGTTGAGCCGTTGACCAAAAATGGCCCAGGAAGTCGCTCTTAAATTCCTCAAAGCTAGTCCAATTGGCTCGGCACATCTCATTCCAGTCGGCCGCACCGTCTGACAAACACTCCTGGATAGTGCTGAGTTTGTCAGGACAGCTCACAGCGACTCGACGGTAGTACACTGAACCAAAATGAAACTGGGACACCTCCGGTGCGTCGGCAACCAGATATACAGATTCCGACACAAGCGTGGACAAACGTTTACTATCTGCTAGGGAGCTCAGGTTGGTTTAGTGCGAGTGAATCGGACGAAGTGTTTCTGTCTTCGTCTAACCTACCTTTCTACTTACCTGCGTTCAGGTAAAACTCGAAGCAGCAAACTGCAGTTCGAATACTTATTTAATGTTAGCGGTAGGTAAAATATATAATATACAAACGAATCCAATTCGTGTATAGAGATGGTAAATACAATTCAATATGAATAATTTGGAGATTGAAATTTTCAACAACAAATAAAAATTAAATTTCATTTGACAAAATGATTATGATATACATAGGTATATTATTACCAAATCATGTGAAATAAAAAATTAGAAATTGAGAAAAAGGCAATTTCCAACCGCTTAATTGTCGGCGCTATTATCAAACCTAAATGCTATCTTACGCCATTCGCGATTCAAATTAAAAATTCTCCTTATACGCGTCCTTTATATTTTCAATTTGAATTTGATATTAACGATAGTGCTAGTGATCGCGATTGTTATGAAAACTGAAATATCATTCGGTTTGCTCAAAAACTAAAAATGTTGCCCATTTTGCACATTATTAAAAGCAAAATTCATTCATTTGACGAAACGATTATGATATACAGGCTGTTAGACGACAAGTTTCTTACGTCATAGCTTATTTTTCGTTTATTCAAAAACACACAAAGAGTGTAATGGAATAGCCATCACTATGGTTATCAATATGGCCCTGGTTTTGATTTTTTATACTAAAATTTTTATTCCAACTGAATACTTAAATATGTTTTCACAAGTCGATTTAGATTTTTTTTCTCTTTCCGTCAATGCCAAGAAAGTTGCATTTAGTGAAGAATTGTAGAAGTTATCATGAATTTTTTTTTCGAAAAATGCATTAAAATAAATGTTTGAATGTTTTCAAGTAGCCTGGGGCCTGTTCCTAAATTTACAATTACAATGAATTGCAATGAATTGTAAATTCAGGAATATGCCCCTGGTGAACAGTCCAGAATACATGACTGATTAGTTTCAATCTGTTTGAATGCGCTTTTGTCGGTTATCTTTTTTATGATAAGTTCTACAATTCTCCAATAAATGCAACTTTTTTGGTATTGAGGGAAAGAGAGAAAAAATCTACATCGACTTCATTGAGAAGATTTTTACGCATTCAGTTGAAAATTAAATTGATTTACATATCTAGAGGCCGATTTGTCATATATTGCCCCGTTGCCAGCTTGACTTGTAATTGACGTCGTGGGTCTCGTTTACCCCAATTATGTTATTGTTATGCAATAAAATATCTACATACGTACTCCTCTGTATCCTCAAATATCTTCCATACTTTTTCCCGAAATTTAATAACATTTTCTGAAAATTTTAAAAGCGACCATGTAATGTGAAAAACGAAAATTTCATATTAATTTATTGTTAGATTTCTTATATAATTTGTTTGTTCGCTGAATGTGGTCACCCACTCATCATAATCACGTTAGTTATCACATCATCAATCGTGTGAAACGGCTCTTAGATAAAAGTGCCGGCAGCAGAACGGCTGACAATTGTCTCTTCCTCGATTCCTAATTTCTAATTACTAATAATCCATAAATACGGATAACATTGTAATGATAAGTATTATATTAAAACTGCGGTTTGCTTCTTCAAATTTTTTCCACTCGCAGGTAGATGGAAATGTAGGTAGAAACGGAAGAGAGAGAGAGAGGGAGAGAAACATTTGCTTTCTGTCTTTGTCGATTGACAGACGTATGTCTGAGCTTGAGTCGGAATAAACTTCTCAGCTGACAACGCGCCGAAGGTGTCCCAGTTTTATTTTGGTTCAGTGTACGTCTCGAATTTTTCTAAGAACTGGACCGCATCGGGACCCCGTTCTCCGTGAAATTTCGGCGCTTTGATAGACCGCGTGTATATAACCGCCGCTCCGCCTGCGATGACGGGAGTGACAGCGTGGTCCCTTGCGGAAGCATTGTCGTCGGTTGGTGTCTGATTCACCGGATTACCTGGATCATTAGACCCTACACTTCCGGTGGGTTCAACGCGAGCTGTGGACATTGTGGCAACGAGATCACGAATGGCCTGTAATTCCCCTCGAAACTCCGTTTGGAGTTCGGCGCGCAGCTGAGCCCTCATCCCGGCATGGTCTATCGCCCGTTGCTCCGAGATTGCTTCTAATAACCTACGGTGTTCAAACTCCTGTCGCCGTAACAACCCGTGGACCCAATCTGGAACTGACTCCATTACGGGAGAGTCTTCAGATGGGTCATCTTCGGCGGAGGGAATTTGTGGTTCCTCGTTGCAATCGTTCATCTTGGGAATAAAAGTATTAATTATTGAGTGAAAATTGATTAACCTAAACACGACTCCCTGTACTCAACAATCCTGGTCACGGCACCACTGAAACGGTTCGTGGGCTTGGGCTTTTGAATTTCAAATTTGGCGCGCCTGTCAGTGGTGGTACTGAAGGTAACCTCACTTATTCAAAAGGCTACTTTTCAAACCAAAATGGCAGTGTTAGTCTAGTGGAATCGAAATGATTAAAAAGGGCCCTATTTGTGAATATTTGTGCCGTAGTAACTCTCTCACACGATGGTTTGGTGACCCAAGACTTAAAGGTGATTGTTGACGTAGAATCGTGATTAGGTAAATGAAATACAAAGGTTTGTTTAATTCGTATATTGAGGTATTTTCAATATACACTGGATTCTCTGAAAAAACCTGCTTTCTTCCAGGACGTCAGCTCGTCCGAAAGGTGCAATCAGGAAAAAGAGACCTGGACTGATTTATTTTAGTTTAGGAGGTACAGCCGAAGCAGCTCCTGGTATCGGACTGATCTCTATGCTACTGACAATTCACACAGAAACGTACCCAACAGAACGTGACCCAGACAGACCACTGAGTTAACAAGATACTCGAGTGATGTGTAGGGTTTACCCTGAATTGCCGAAGCAATTGATGAGGTTCCACCGTATAGTATATGTTCCTATACGGCGGCTGATGGCAGGCTTTGCCTGAGTTTGTTGCTCCCACGATGGCTATAGATGAGTAAGTATGCGTAGATTATCGATGGCTCGAAATATCAAATCAACGATGTGAACATCTAAGGCCCGGTCAGCAGAATACGTTTAACTGTGTTTATTGTTCCTTTTTAGGTTACGACTAGATCAGAACGATACTCGGAGGTACAAATCTCATGATTAATCTATCGGTAGAAAATGGAGAAATCTTAATGTCGTAAACCTGTGAAGAGAAAAGAAAGATAATGGAAACTGAAACATAAATAAACTTCAGCTATGATCCTGGACTTGGCAGGGTAACCTGTAATAGGAAGATATTAGAATACCGCTAGGTGACTCGGTGGATGACGTCAGACCAAGAGAAAATTATAACTTGAAGTGGATTTTTACTAGGCACCGGGCTGGGTCCTAACACCGGGTGCTCCTGGACCAGGGTGGTGTTATTTTGTCGAACCCGAACTCTAGCCTCAAAAGTGTGGTAAAGGTGATTCTGATGGCGTGTGCACACACGGGATATCTGCTTGAAGAAGATGTGATGAATCGGACCGGGAGCCCGTGCTCCAGTCCCTGTGTTGTGTGGATGATGATTCGGACCGAGAGCTAGCGCTCCAGTCCCCGAAGTGTATGCGAGTGGATGCGGCGATTCAGACCGAGAGCTCGTGCTCCAGTCCCCGAGGTGTGTAAATGAGCGTTCGAGCCGAGAGCCCGTGCTCCAGCCCTCGAGGTGTATGGACGACGAATCGGACCGAGAGCCCGTGCCCCAGTCCCCGAGGTGTGTGGACGACGAATCGGACCAAGAGCTTGCGCCCCAGTCCCCGAGGTGTATGTAAGTGGCGATTCGGACCGAGAGCCCGTGCTCCAGCCCCCGAAGTGCGTGTGAATGTGGCGATTCGGACCGAGAGCTTGCGCCCCAGTCCCCGAGATGTGGTAAGCGACGATCCGGACCGAGAGCTTGCTCCCCAGTCCCCGAGGTGTGTGTACACGTGGCGGTTCGGACCGAGAACCCGTGCTCCAGTCCCCGAGGGGTGTGAAGATGGCGATTCGGACCGAGAGCTCGTGCTCCAGTCCCCGAGGTGTGGAGGCGGTGATTCAAACCGAACCCGGTACTCAAGTTTCCGAAACGGTAGATTTGAAGCAAAGCTTACTGTTGAAAACACGGAGGTTAAGCGAGTGATTAGCGCGACACGAACGGCGGAACGCAAGTCCCAATCCGGCCCGACGTCGTCCTATTGATACTGATTTTCCCGACCGAGCTCCCTACTCTCGTCGCACCCTACTCCGCAACGCCAGACTGCGCTGGGGACATTACATAACCAAGGTTGATATCTCAACGTACCGGTACAGGTTCCTATCTTGGTTAGCGCTTGCTCCTCACAGAGGACGCCACCGTACAATAACAAACATGGTAGCTGGTAGAAATATATAACAACAAACCACGGTATACTATTAGTATTTACGCCGATTGGACTCATCGGAGGACAATTTTGCAAGAGATTCAACTTTTAGACAATGAATGGAACTTCAGAAAGACTTGTTGAAAAATTACAGTTTGTTACCAAAAAATTGGAATTCACTCAATTTAACATTAGGAGGACCTCAACTTACCATGATCGCGTCACTGTAGTTTCTTCATATCGCAAACACTTTAGGGCTACCATAAAGGAAAGACATTACAGTTAGTTCCATGATTTTGATGATGCGGTTTTGGAGTTTTTTAATAAAAACCGAACTTATTACCTCAACTTTGAAGCCGTCTACCTCCTCACACCGACAACTTTTACCTAAAGGTACGATTCCTACACAGCTACTTCCAGTCGCCGCGACTCGAAGTCGCCGAGATCGAGCCGTCGAGGCTGTCCGGTCCTGTGCTTTCTTATGGGAGCGTTGCCTCTGCAGCGGCTCGACGTGAGCGACTCCCGGCCGTCCAGGTTATTCACGAGCCGCCGAGCGAAGATTACCGAAGAAATTTTACATTGGTTCTTATGGGAGCAGTTCAGCCGCTCGACTACCCGACGTCTCGACTGGTCCAGGACCAGTCCGGCCGCTCGGTCGCCCGACGGCTCAACTTATTTTTTAATTGATGCATTCATCGAACATTTTTTTTAATTACCAATGATAATATCGTATAATAATGTAATAATGTCCATTATTTGGTAACCATGCATATACTTTTCTCCACAATTTATTCATTGTGATTGATTGTTCTATAAAAATCACAAAAAACGACCACTATTCTAACTTGATAACATTTATTTTGATAAATCTGTGGTTTCTGATGGTAGCAAATAATGTCTCGCGTACAAATGATAGAGACGAGGGTAATCTGTTTTAGCGCGACACGGATTTCTTCAAATCGCCCTAGACTATGAATGAACGGCATTTTAGCCGGCGAATTGTAGCAATTATTAATTATTGAAGATGAAATTTCAAATTTCGACCGCCATATTACCAAAAAATTATTCCGGTGTATATCAGGTGGGAAAATTACTTATTATTGAAGTCAGCAGCATTGCCACATTGTGCTTTTCCATCATAATCAAAAATTGGCCCTAGAGATTTCTAAAAAAGACTTTAGGGCTCTCCGCGAGCTAACAGACATCACATCGACCAAGAAAGTCGCCAATTTTTAAACACTATAATATCGACAGTTAATTAATGGAAATATTTAGAGTAGGCTTTGCAACACCGCATTTAATTGTTGTAACAAACAGACAGTAATTAAATTATCTGCGTCGATACTTATGTTGGTTTCATACTTTATTCGAAATACATAGACTTAGGTATAGTTACTTATAAATAATGTGAAATCACCATGTAAGCCGCTGAATAATTTCATCAAATAATTAGAGTTTCCAATCCGAATAGAATAAGGTATGGCCTCCTGCTCCTGATGATTAAAAGCTAAAAAGTAAATACTAAGCTGTCGAAAACAAGTACTTTTCTGAAAATTTTATTCATTTTTCAATTTTAATACCAACCTAGACGATCGCAATTGGATGTAATACAAACTATTGTATTAATGATTGTATGTCGACGAAATTTATAGATGAAAATAACGTAAATTTTATTGAAACAACGAAATTTACTTTGGGTCATGCAATTTTACTAATTATTTTTGTAGCAATGGCACATATACAGAGCGTTCATCAATGAAAGTAATCACAGTGTCAGTGAGGATTTAATTGTTGCAAAAGTCAGACAATAGTCAAATTCTGACTAACTTGGTCTGTTCTGATTACTTTCATTAATGAACGCTCAGTAGTAGCAATCCACGAAAGTTATTTATCTAAATAAATTGGTAATCCATGGATAATTATTTTTTCATCAGTTTTTTGGTACCTGATTTGAAACCATATGTTTAGTTGTAAATACTGCTAATGAATGTTGAAATTAGCGATATTATTGAAGTATTGTCGTAGTGAAAATTTCTAAAAAAATTATAATTCAATAACCATAAGTCCGAGGTGAATAATTTTTTCAACAAAAACTTCCTCCATGTATTCACTTTAATTGCTTCGCAGCATGTTGATGAAAATTTCCGCAAATAAAAAATTTTCTCGCTTACTGAAAATATTAAAGTAGTCGCAGCGAAACAGCACAATCAATGATTATTTGAACAAACTAATACACATCATTCAATAGCGTCAATAGCATCATTGTAAAGATAATTTTGTGTTGGTCATTTTCGTAAAAAAAAACACGTCGATAACTCAATTGGATCTGAAGATATGGCGTTGTGAATGTTGAAAACGCAATTTTCATAAATTTAACCGTTATTCGGTTGTTATCAAAATAAAAACGCACTTCTTCAACGTCTAAATTGTTAAACAAAGTCCAGTCTGGTTCTACTTATGCCAAAGACCACAAACGAAATATTTTGGGGCCGTTTTCGCTTTGTTATTAGTAAAACGTCGGGCCGAGACGTCGAGCGTACGAACTCAGCCGTCGAGCGACTTCCAGTCGCGGCGGCTTTGGGTCGCGGCTGCACGAAGTAGCTGTGTAGGAATCGTACCTTAAGGTGAAATAGGTCAAATCGCCATATTTTCTGACGATCTGTATACGGTTAAAGGTTGTCGGTGGAATTCTGGGACACCCTGTATTCACATACAACAATAGGTTATTTTGAAAATAATTTTATTAACAATTGATTCTTAGTAATTTTTCATTAGGCGCTCTAATTTTGTCCGCTACTGTAGAAGACAATGCGACACCTATAATTCGCGCACCTTAGGATGTACCGTCATCAGAAGATGAATGCCATAACATTAGTGTGGCTTCGTCTGTTGATAGCGATTACGCGAAAGTTCGTGTAACGTGGAAGCGAATTTTGTTTCGTATCCACGAGAAACGATTTTTAAAAAAGCAAAGTCAAAAAGCACGAATGAATCTTTAGGTTTATTCGTTGCGAACATTACAAAAAGACTAACTTAATAATATAAAAATACATTTCATTAAAGAAAAAGCAAATTAAGCATTTCAAGATAATGCGAAGATTGTTCGCGGAATACAGCAGTTGCATCTCATATCAATATAAACTATGCAATTCTACAATTATAACTCCTCCGGCCTTAGTGGAGAATTTGGGGTGATTCCAAAAATTCGATCATAGGCTGATGTTGGGGGTTGAAGGCTTCATTTCTAGAAGTTCGACGTCGACCTGTAACTTAGGGTTAGACGGTTCCGTTTTCCATAAATATGAAAATAATAGTAAATATTATAACAAAGTGTGGGTTCAGTTGATTTATTCGACCTTTTGTAGAAATGAATTTATTTTCCAAATAAAGAAGTACAACCATTTACAAAAAAACGAAAAACTAATAATATTGTTTTCTTTAAAAATCTCCCTGGCGATATTTCCAAGGCCGCCTAAAGAAACCCTAAATAATGAAAATCCCCAGAACGACCACGTGCGGAGGAAAATGACAAGTGACGTGTAACGCCACAACTACCCCCTCTCCAGAATTTGTGTTCGTTCATGTTAATCATGTTTAACAAGAAACAGTGTCCTACAAGACAAGCAAAAATAAAAAATGATAAAATCGAACATAAAACGTAACACAAAGTCGAAATCAAACAAAAACGAGCTATCTTTTTCTCTCTTGGGCCTTCGATTCCAAATATCTTTCGGTAAAACGCACCCGGCGACCAACACGCGTCAAAGTATCGTTCGTCTCGAAGTTAGGGTCCATTGCCGGTTTCTCCGGAACTGTTTCGGCCTCCGATGGCGTCTCCGTTTGTTCCGGTGTTTTTTCAACCGTCGCTGGAATCTCCGATTGAATTGGTTCTTCAAGGAGAAGGTAAGCAGGCTTGACCCTATCAATCGTTACCGTGACTGACTTGCCGGATTTTTCTAGTCGAAAGTTCTTATCCGTTCGACCCAGAACCTTGAAAGGGCCTGCATAAGAGTCTTGAAAAGGAGGTTTTACGAAGTCGTTTCTTAAAAATACATGGGATGCAGTTTCAAGATCCTTGAAAACGAAGAAATCGTTCCTTGTGTGTCGAGAGCCTTTTATCGGACGGAGTTCTTGAAAATGGCGTCGCAGGTCCTTCACGAAGGACGAAGGATCAACGCTGGAACGACTACCGGCCCGGGAATTCAGGAACTCTCCAGGAAGTCGCGGAGATTCTCCAAAAACCAATTCGGCCGATGTAGCATTCAAGTCATCTCGCCAAGCCGCGCGAATACCGAGTAACACCGTGGGAAGGACATCACACCAATTGTTTCCACCATGGCAGGTAATGGCGGTTTTAAGCTGTCGATGAAAACGTTCTACCATACCATTTGCAGAAGGATGATACGCAGAGGTCCGAAGATGTTTGAATCCCACCATGTCACTCAAGTTGTTGAATAGAAAAGACTCAAATTGGCGTCCTTGGTCCGTCGTGACCCTCAATGGAACGCCAAACCGTGCAATCCACTCTTGGTAGAAAGTTCGTGCGACCGTCTCTGACTCGATGTTTTCCAGTGGATATGCTTCTGGCCATCGTGAAAACCTGTCCACACAAGTCAGTAAGTAACGCTTACCATTCGAAATCGGCAGAGGCCCAACGATATCGATATGAACGTGCTCGAATCTTGTCGAAGGTGCCACGAAGTCTTTTACGGGCGACTTCACATGGCGAGTGACCTTCACACGTTGACACTTGAGACAACCACGAGCCCAGAGTCTACAATCTCGATTCATCAACGGCCAGACGAAACGGTGAGCAACCAGTCGTTGTGTCGCTCGAATTCCGGGATGAGAGAGAGAGTGCAAGGAGTCGAAGGCAGCACGACGAAAAGCTTTTGTAAGAAACGGCCTCGCGGTATTCGTAGCGAAATCGCAGTAAATCTTACTAGAAGCTCCGGGTAACTGAACCAATTTTAGCTGCAGCGAAGAGTCAACCGACAAGAACCGTTGAATCTCTTCGTCTACGCGTTGCGATTCAGCCAAATCTTCGAAATTGATGGCGGTCGTGACCTCATCGACTGACGTTCTGGTAAAAGCATCCGCGACCACATTTTCCGCCCCAGAAATGTGGCGAATGTCAGTGGTGAATTGACCAATCAAGTCGAGATAACGAAACTGTCTTGGAGAGCACTTTTCAAGCTTTTGCCTGAAGGCGAACGTAATGGGCTTATGATCGGTGAAAACGCAGAAAGACCTCGCCTCGATCATAAACTTAAAACGCCTGATGGCGTCGTAGATAGCCAAAAGTTCTCGATCATAAGTTCCGTATTTCTTCTCTGCAGCGTTTAACTTCCGAGAAAAGAACGCCAAAGGTTGCCAGTCCTGCCCAACGCGTTGCTGAAGAACGGCACCAATAGCCACATCGGAAGCGTCTGTCATCAAGGCGAGAGGAACACTGGTGTCAGGGTGAGCCAATAATGCTGCCTGAAGAAGCAGTTCCTTTGTCATAACGAAAGCTTTTTCACTTTCAGGAGACCATTTGAGAGGATGACAGCCTTTAACTTGGTTTTTGAGGAGTTCATTCAATGGCGCTTGGACGGTTGCGGCATTCGGAATGAACCGTCGATAGAAATTGACCATCCCGAGGAAACGTCGCAGCTGCTTGGCCGTTTCTGGACGAGGGTAAGCTCTGAGAGCCTCAACTTGTTCCGGAAGAGGTTGAGTCCCATTGCCAGACACCAAATACCCGAGAAACTTTACCGATTTTTCACCAAAAGTACATTTTTTCGGATTGATAAGCACACCAAACTCCCTAAGACGCGCGAAAAGTTTTTTCAAATGTTCTCGATGTTCACTTTCCGAAGAAGATGCCACCAAAATATCGTCTATATAAGCATAGCAAAAATCTAGTCCCCTCGTCACCTCATTGATGAAACACTGAAAAGTTTGTGCCGCGTTCCGTAACCCAAAAGACATGAAGACGAACTCAAACAAACCGAACGGAGTCGCGATTAACGTTTTTTCGATGTCCTCTTCGGCCATAGGAATCTGATTATACGCTTTAACCAGATCCAAGGTGGAAAAAATCGTCTTACCGTGAAGAGCGTGGGCAAAATCTTCTATATGCGGAACAGGGTACCGATCGGGGATGGTTCGAGCGTTCAAACTTCGGTAGTCACCGCAAGGACGCCAGGTACCGTCCTTTTTCAGGGCCATGTGAAGAGGTGTGGACCAACAACTTTTCGATGGCCGAATGATTCCTGTTTTTAATAAGGTGTCGAATTCTTTTTTAGCCACAAGAAGTTTGTCGGGAGCAAGACGCCGAGGTCGACAGGAAAGCGGAGGTCCAGGAGTGGTCTCGATGTGGTGACGAGTCGCGTGCTTCGCCTCAAGACTCAATCCCTGTGGCCTGATGATTTCTGGAAACTGCTCCAAGATGTCGGTGAATTTTGAGCTCCCCAAGAGGACCTTGATGGAGACGCCATCGTCAGAGAGGGCACATCTACCGCCCACCGTCAGGGTGGTAGTTCCATCGATGAGGCGCCGATTGCGAATGTCGACCAGAAGTCCATAGTGAGCAAGAAAGTCTGCTCCGATTATGGGCTTCGCAATGTCGGCAACGACGAATCTCCAGGTGAAATCCCGTCGCAAACCTAAATTTAAATTTAAAACTAGAAAACCGTAGGTCTCAATGATCGACCCGTTGGCAGCTGTCAAGTCGAAGGAAGTCTTGGAACGATGTTCGCGCACAAGAACACGCGGGAACACACACAGATCCGCTCCAGTGTCTACCAGGAATTCAACTTGTGAAAATCGATCGCGCACAAAAAGACGACTGGTAGTCGACTGGGAAATGCTGCTGGTCGTCTTCAGCCGCTCCCTTCCTGGTTTTCCGGCTTCGAAAAACTGCATGGAGGCCTGCATTTCAGAGCCTTCGCGCCGTAGTTGAAATGGTAATAGCACATACCGTTGTTCTTCTCTCGACTCTTCGACCTCGATCTCTGGTGAGAGTCACCACCGTGCGGACTCGCTGACCGCCTCGATTGCAGAGCAGAAATCTGATTCGACAGATTTTTGAGTTGATCCGCCAGTCGATCGACCTTCTCCTCAATCGGACTCTTTATCGCAGAGGAAGTGGAAATCTCAGCCATCGAACAGCGGGAAGTCGTTTCGGAGATGACGTCGGCGAGGTTGGATGCAGTGGCGATGTCTGCGTTGGCCTGAGTGGCCAGGACGGTCTGCATAACCCCCGGTAATCGGCTCGTCCAAATGGAACGCACGAGGGATTCTGGAACAACCGTTCCGGCGAGGTTCTGCAGGTGCCTCAAGAACTGTGACGGCTTCCTATCCCCGATGGTCTCGTGTTCCAGGAGACGGCGAGTTTTCTCTTCTTGAGAAGCACTCAATCGATTGATGAGCTCTCGTTTCAGCTTCTCGAACTTCCCCTCTGCCGGTGGATTCTTCAGGACGTCCCGAACCTCTGCAGCGTACTTCGGGTCTAAGTAACCCGCCACATAGCTATACTTGGTTTCATCCCTGACTATTCCAGATATCGCAAACTGGTTCTCGATCTGCAGGAACCACATCTCGGGGTCGTCCGGCCAGAAAGGAGGAATTTTGATGGAGATCCGTTGAATCTCCCTTTGGTTTCCATCTCCGGAGTTGGTTGGCGGTTCCATCGAAAAAATTGAGCCTCAGTCGAGGTAATAGTTCAAGTTCGGAAGGAAAGAATAAATCGTAACTACCGCACAATTTTCGGAACGAAGATTCCTGTTCGATTCGCAGATCACGTCGGGGTCACCAATTTGTGGGTTCAGTTGATTTATTCGACCTTTTGTAGAAATGAATTTATTTTCCAAATAAAGAAGTACAACCATTTACAAAAAAACGAAAAACTAATAATATTGTTTTCTTTAAAAATCTCCCTGGCGATATTTCCAAGGCCGCCTAAAGAAACCCTAAATAATGAAAATCCCCAGAACGACCACGTGCGGAGGAAAATGACAAGTGACGTGTAACGCCACAAAAGTATAAAAAGATTGTATATGCACTGATGTTATTAAAGTGCACAGGGGGAATGTCGCTGATAGTTTCGATTTTCTTTCGTTGATTATTCAGAGCGTTGTAAACGCATTTGATGTCGTCCAGGTCAATGGATTCCATATCCAAAGTTTCTAATTTGGTGGTTTCCAAATCTGGCGCTTTTGTAAGTCTCAGTTGGGGTAAATACACTTTTTTAAATTTGGTTCTAGAATTCTGGTAGGTTTTGAGTTTAAAGTCTTTAATTTTTATTTCGCATTAATTGTCGATTTCGATTAGGTAAGTTCCATTTAAAAGGATGTCGGTTTTATCCGGGTTGCAAGTTTCGGGGGCAATCACGTTATTGGCTGTGATGACTATCCACTGGTTTTTCTCTAATTTTTGGATTTTGATGTCCGATATTTTAATCGGAATTTGCTTGCACGTCGTTCTCTTGTTGTGGTATTTCAAGAGTTGTATTTCGCATGGAGAATCATCTTTAATCGAGTTTTTGTGCAGATTTTCGCACAAGTATTCTTCGTTGCTTACTTCTCGGCATTCTTCGTTGAATAGGCTGTAGTGTTCCTCGTTTGTCATTGTAAATTTTGCTTAAGGGATCAGCGTTTGAATTGATCTAGGTTTGGGGTCGGTAACGAGTACAAATGATAATAATCATAATTTCCATTTTCTACTATTGGTATTTCCAATATAAAAACGATTTGAAATTGTTTACTGTAACTTTTAATTTCCATGATTTTCTCAAACAACAATAAATTTTCCAGGGTTGGTTTAAAAGGAAGCCTATTTTGTGTCAGTTGGTCGTTTACAATTGAAATTTCAGATGCTAGTTCTTTTGGATCGATGATAGAATTGTGGAAAGTATTTAATTTAGAAAAAGAGATAGCTACTTCGATCTTTTCTAACATATCGTAAATAATTTGAAATGATGTGGTAAATTGCGAGATTAACGGTTTGCATTAAATAAAAGTGATACATTTCAATTTGGTTTGATTGGGTTTCATTGATTGACTTTTGTAATTCTTTAATTTGGTAATTCAAAACGTTTTGGTTATTAACGAGAATTTCTGTACTATTTTCAAATTTATCAATTGAGCTTTGAAGTAACGTAATTTGTTCCTTGACCAAAGATTTCATCTCATTTTGATTATGTGACAGCTGATTGATGGCATTATCATATTTTATGGCATCGTCATTATCTAGATTTCCGGTTATCGCTTTAACTATTGAGCCAAGTCCATTAATTAGACCTCTTTTAGATCGTTTATTGTATATAGAATTTGGATTTAATTGATTAAATTGTAGCCGAATTTTGCTTCCGAGGAAATCAGTAATTTGAATAGAGTTTAAAAGTTCTTCACGTATAGCTGGTTCTTTTGTAGAATTTTTCAGCGAATTCTTAACTTCCGAATAAGATTTTTCAAGGGTGTGAAATTTGTAGATTATATCAGAGATATCGAATATTTGTATGAACGTCCAAATGTTTATTTTGTTTTGTGCATTACCTAGTCTCAGAGGCAACAGTCCAGGATTATCATTCAGGTTATGATGATGAGGAAAGTAAGTCTGTAACAATAGGGGGATTTTTTAATTCTTTTATGTGAAGTATTTCTTTTTTGGATGTGTGGTTTACGTTAGTGATTTCTACTCGATTTCGATCTAGTATCTCAGTTATTTCGTAAGGACCTATGAATTTATTATTCTTTTTATTCCTACTCTTAGGATTTTGTTTATATACGATCTTTCCAATAGAAAAGTTTTCGTTTGAGTCTCCTTCGGTGTTATTTTTCAACACGGTTTTGTCTTCGGTTAATTTTTGGTTAACGTTTTGGTAAACATGTTCTAATTTTTTCCTGTGAGTTTCCGAATAGTCTGTATAAAATACGTCAGGGATAAAAATTTCAATTGCATTTTTAGCGTTGGTATGACCAAAAGTCAGTTCGAAAGGCGTATAATTGGTCGCACTATGAATTGAACTATTATATCCTATAATGGCATAGTCCATTAGATCGGTTTCGTTAGGGTAGATTTCTTTTAAAATTCTCAAATGTTCGATGATAGTCGAATGGAAACGTTCAACAATAGAATTTGATTCGTGATAAATCGGGGTTGTGGTCATTTTTCATGACTTTCCAATAATAATTCCTTTTTAAATATTCGAGGGTTTCATTAATTCCTCTGTGATTTGATTTTCCCTCATGGTGATTTTCAATGAAGACTAACTGTTCGTCTTTATCTGTAATGGTGTTTAACATTTTCGTGCATCTAATAAGTTTGGGTTGTTTTTTGGAGAACACTTTTTAGTAGACTTTACAAAAATCTTTGTACAACTGTTCGTAGCGAAAGTACATACAATAAGTCGTTTCAGGGTTGGTGTATTCTTTAAGGAATTTTAATATCAATTGTTCATTCTTCTGTTCCGGGATTTTTAATTTAATGATTTTATGATTTTCATAATTCTCACGAACGACGTCTAGTTTATAGTAGGTATTCGGATAAACATGAATTGGATTTGTTTTATTATTTATTGCCTCATCGAGAATCCTTATTCCGTTATGTTCAGTGTCGTTAGAAATTGAATGTTGAGTGGATAATTGGTTATCATCATTTTTGTCAGGCGGTTTAATTTGGATATCAGATAAAACTTTGATTTTAGTGTTTGTATCTGGTTCCTTACTAGTCGATGGTACAGGGTCGTTTTCGTTGTAAGTAACTGTTTCTGACATGTTTCTCAAAAAGTCTAAAATTTCTTGGTTTACTTCACCGGGATTGTTAGTTACTGAGTCGGTTTCAAGAGCATTCAATAGAATTCTACATAAATAGTCTGCGTTTGAATTGTATTTTCCCTTTTTGTAAATAACATTGTAATCATACTTTTCTAGCTTAAGTCGCCATCTAACCAATTTTGAATTTGGTTCCTTGAAATTAAACAACCAAGTCAATGGACGGTGGTCGGTGTAAATTGTAAATTTTCTGCCAAAAAGGTAGGGTCTAAAATGTTTGCATGCCCATATGATGGCTAGTAGCTCTTTTTCAACAGTCGAATATCGGGTTTCAGATTCGTTAAGAGTCCTCGATGCATATGCTATCGGTTTGTCTCGTGGCATTTCACCTTGGGACAGGATTGCTCCTATCGCGAAGTTACTTGCATCCGTCGTCAATATAAAGGGTTTTGCGAAATCAGGATATTGCAGAATAGGGTCATTAGTCAAAATAGTTTTACATGTTTCGAAAGATTCCATAAAATGTTTATCATGATTGATTTTCGCGTCCTTTTTTAGGCACTTTGTCATTGGTTTAGTAATTTTTGCAAAGTTAGGGATGAATTTACGGTAATATCCTAGAGGTCCTAGAAAACTCTTTATTTCGGTCTGGGTCTTTGGTAGCGGAAAATTCTTAATAGCAGAGATCTTATCTGGATTTGGTTTGACTCCATCTGGTGTTATGATGTGTCCTAAGTATTGTACAGATTTCTGAAGGAATTCTGATTTGTCTAACTGAACTTTTAGGTTAGAGTCTCTAAGTCGATCAAAAATTTGTTTAATTCGGTCAATATGATCTTGTAAGGAAGTACTAAATATAATAATGTCATCCAAATATACTAGGCAGGTTTCGTTCTGTAAACCACGCAAAACATTATCCATTACCCGTTGGAACGTCGACGGGGCGTTCTTTAACCCAAAGGGCATACGCTTGAACTCGTAATGAAAAAGCCGTCTTGGGTACGTCGTCGGGATTTACCTCGATTTGGTGAAATCCGTTAGCAAGATCTAGGGTCGCAAAATAGTTTGCTTTTACTAATCGGTCTAGTATATCGGTAATATTTGGAAGGGGGTATTTGTCATCAACTGTTTGTTCGTTAAATTTCCTGTAATCTATGACTACTCTCCATTTTTTACGTCCTGATGCGTCTAGCTTTTTAGGCACAATCCATATAGGGCTTGACCAGGGTGATGTACTATTTTGTATAATTTTTTGATCTAACATTTCCTGAATTTGATTTTTAACTTCTTGTCTATGAATTTCTGGGTATCGATATGATTTTGTATAAATGGGAGATTCGTCTTCTAATTTAATTGAGTGGGTTATTTTATTCGTAAAAGTTAGCGGAATATTTTCACAGTAGAAAATGTCACGATAGTCTAGACATACTTTTCTGATGGCATCAGCTTCTTCTCTATTACAATGGCTGAGTCTAAGATTTTTCAAATTAGATTTTAAAAGGTTGTCTTTCTATTGGTCCATTGGACAGTCTGTATCCATTTTATCAATAAACTTTGTTTCGATCGGGTCAATATTTTCAATTTTGAAAGGTTTCGTGATTGTGATTCCAATTGGGATTTCATTGCTATTACTAATGGTTGTTGTTGCGTAATAATTTTCTGTAGTAACAAGAGCTTTTGACATTTCGACACCGTTTTCGAATTTTTCATAGTTTAGAATACCGATTCCTTCTTTTTGTGTGACTGGTAATTCTACTATTTGCTCTACGCGAGGTTGAATTATTATTTTGTAATTTTTTAAAATGTTTTCCTCATTATTTACTTCGTTATCAATTTCGGGTTCATAAATGATTGGTATAGTTGCATATGGAGTGGTTAGTTCTTTAGTAGTTACATTTACGTTAGCATTTAATTGCTCAAGTAGGTCAACACCTATTAATCCATTGTATTTCTTACTGAAGTTAAACAAATAAAATTTGTGAGTTCCGTTTACATTAAAAATTTCGAAAAGTGGGATCTCCATTACTTCATTATGAAGAGAAGTACCATGTGCGGTCTGAATATTAAAATTTCCTTGAAAAATAAAATTTTCGTACACTTTATGAGCTAATTCCGGATTGATTAAACTTTTTGTACTACCTGTATCTATTAAAAAGTTCGCATTAAGTTCTGGTATTTTGATATAAAGCAGATTGGATTTCATGACGTTAAGTTGAATAATTATGTCTGATTGTTCATAGGGGAAACCTGGGTAAAATTTTCAGGGGTCTCGTTATTCGTTATTTGTGGTTCTGGGTACGGATCTGTGTTGTTCCTATTATAGAAAAGAGATGAATCGGTTTTGTTAAACTACCCGAATGTTAAGTTAGGTAAGGTCAGGGTCACGTTCGGGTATCTTCGGAAATGGGTGCACTTTATCCTTTTCTAAAGCGCATTAAAATGAACGTTATCTCACTCTCCGAAAATGTGTGTCTATTTCAAATGCGAGTGTATAAGAAGTTGCAGATATTAGAATGTATAAAAGGATAATAGGTAATCAGAACAAAATTGGATAAAGCGCGCGTAGCGCGCGTTTAAGTCTACTAGTTAGTATAAAATTGTTGAGTGTCATCATAATTATACTCAGGGTCGTATTCGGAATAATTTTGATCAAACTCGTAACTTTCGTAAGCTTGATATTCTTCAGAATAATTTGGATAATGATCAGGTTTGGTGACGTTTTGATTGAAAAGTTGTGTGGTGCCAAAATTATTTCGGGGAATCGTTCTACGCGTATTTGACGAGGACGTGTCCATCGGTTTTGGTTTGTTATTTGGATTTTGACTTGTACTGGGACGATTGAAGTTTTGCGGAAAATTTTGAGTTTGGAATGGTTGATTTTGCTGAGGGCGAGGGGTAAAGTATGGTTGTCTTTGAAATTGAAAATTTGTATTCGGGCGCCAGGTTGAATAATTATTTGAATAATTATTAGTCGGATTAAAAGTCGGATTCTGTCTTGGTGCAAATGCGTTAAACATTGTCGGCTGTTGTATTGGATTTCTATTCACGAATGGTTTAGGTTGTGAATTTGAGCCAAACATGAGTCTTTGATTATTAAAAGATGTTGGGTTTCTAGGTGGTACACTGGGGGAATCATAAATCGGGACACCTTGCCGACCAGCGTGTTTTTAAAGTTGCCTATCTACGCCGTTTCGATGAAGCCATGTTAAGATGCAACCCAGCAGTTGTTAGAAACCTGAAACCGGCCGATATTCTGTGGGAAACGACGAATCAGTCTCAGTCTTGTTGGTATGCGTCCTAAGACTTCAATCGCTCAACCGCTCGGCGCGTTAAATTTGAAAATAGGTCGTCGCGACTTATGGCCGTTTCACACGATTAATTATTACTATCGCAACTTTATCTAGTATGAGACTGATTTAAAATTTACGCATTTTCTGTTTCAAACCATTTAAATGTCAAATATCAGATTTTATTGAAAGTTGCGATCGTGATCATTAATCGTTTAAAACGGACATATAACTTCAACTAGCGGTTAATTTTAGGTGTTATATCAATTGTAGCCCAGCCAAAAATCGGCCCTTTGAGTGCAAAATTAGTACTGAATCACAGATATTTTGCGAATTAAAATATCAAATTATTTCGTTATGAAAAGTTGTAACATTTTTTCACGAAAGCGATAACGCTTTTGGCGGACTTGGTCAATCAATTCACTTCAATTGAAAACTAGAGCATGCGCGGAAGTAATGGGAGGGCCTTTGGATGGCTTATATTTTGATCTGAGATTGTCATTGATTCATAGAATACATGATCAATTTGAACAGTTTGATCGATAATCATCCAAAATTCGATAATCATCCAAAATTCTTAAACTAGAGCACTTGGTCAAAACTGTTGCAAACTCTTTTTAAAGCCTTTGCAGCTCTTTACAATTTTCATACGATCATCCACCACGTTTTGCTCCAATTTGCTCGCTATTAACATAAAAGAATAAGCACATAGAAAAGCCAGTCCTATCCTCTTGGTTCGTCGGTTTTGGCACTTTTGGCAAGCGCAAGCGGTCACTCGCCGACACCAGGTAGCCTTACAGATTTGCCTGCGGCAGAATTTGAAACCCCTAGATAACAATGAAGAAATATATCCGTCTTCGTCTATTCAAAACTTGCACCAAACGAACTTTCCATGGTTGTGTCACGTCGGAATTATGAACGAATCTCTCATTTAAAATCTTCTCTTGAATTTGATTTTCGATATACAGGCTGTTTGATAAAAACTCCAGAACGCCACAGTTTTTTTTGTCGTTATCCGATTTCAAAAACCCATCAATAAAAAATGATTTATTTTTCATGCTCTACGAATAGGACTTGTTACCAAATTTTTTCCCTCAACTTCTTTTTTCAACATTGATAAATTTAACTTTTTTAATAATAAAACGCGATTATTTCCAATTCAAAGTTGAAGTAGATCTTTTTTTCTATACCATCGGCCAATAAAAAAGTAATTTTTTCTTGATAATCATCAGAAAAACGCAAAAAATGATTCGCCAGATTTGGTCGGGTTGAACAAATAACGTCATTTTCACGTTTGCTTTGGAATCCAAAGCACTCCTGAAACTGACATTTTTTAAAATTTAATTCAAATCGGGCGAAACTTTTTATGCGTTTTCTTGGATAAAAATTGAAAAAAGGACCACTTTCTACATACCATAGTAAAGAGAAAAATACATACTTCAATTTTAAATTAGAAGTAATCGTACTTTACTCTTAAAATAATAAATTTACCAATGTTAAAAAAAGAAGTTGATGGAAAAAATTTGGTAACAAGCTCGTAGTCCATGAAAAATAAATAATTTTTTGTTGATGGGTTTTTGAAATCGGATCCTAACCAAAGAAACTGTGTCGTTCTGGAGTTTTTATCAAACAGCCTGTATGTATTCGCCACATCTATGAAATTACACTTTTCAAATTTATTATCGCACGTTCACTAATTTCCCATTTCACGTTGAATTTGATACGAAATTGTTTTCTGCAGAAAATCATATAAAACTCTTCGGATAAAAGTTGTAGCACTTTTGATTCAAGTGCGCTAGTTTAGGAGTTATCGATTACTTGAAATGAAATGGAGCACGGGATCATTTAAGATCTCCGCTCATGTTTTTTTGCCAAATTTATTATTGCACTTTCACTAATTTTCCGTTTCACGTTGAATTTGATACAGACTTTTTAATGTAGAAAAATTATCATTCCGGTTAATGACGTGTTATGACTCTAGAAATTAAGATAATTGAATACTTCTTGGATCTGCACGCAATAATTGAGACTTGAATGAAAAAGATAATTTATTGTCACCTAATACTTATACATATTACATCATCACCAAGAAGTATTCAATTATCTTAATATCTAGAGTCTTAACACGTCATTAACCGGAATGTTGATTTTTCTACATTAAAAAGTCTGTATCAAATTCAACGTGAAACGGAAAATTAGTGAAAGTGCAATAATAAATTTGGCAAAAATACATGAGCGGACATCTTAAATTATCCTGTGCTCCATTTCAAGTAATCGATAACTCCTAAACTAGCGCACTTGAATCAAAAGTGCTACAACTTTTATTCGAAGTGTTTTGCGATTTTCTGTAAAAATCAATTTCGTATCAAATTCAATGTGAAATGGGAAATTAGTGGATGTGCGATAATAAATTTGAAAAGTGTAATTTCATAGATGTGGCGGATATATCGAAAATAAAATTCAAGAGAAAATTTGAACTCAGAGATTCGTTCATAATTTCGACGTGACACAACCATGGAAAGTTCGTTTGGTGTAAGTTTTGAATAGACGAAGACGGATATATTTCTCCATTGTTATCTAGGGGTTTCAAATTCTGCCGCAGGCAAATCTGTAAGACTACCTGGTGTCGGCGAGTGACCGCTTGCGCTTGCCAAAACCGACGAACCAAGAGGATAGGACTGGCTTTTCTATGTGCTTATTCTTTTATGTTAATAGCGAGCAAATTGGAGCAAAACGTGGTGGATGATCGTATGAAAATTGTAAAGAGCTGCAAAGGCTTTGAAAAGAGTTTGCAACAGTTTTGACCAAGTGCTCTAGTTTAAGAATTTTGGATGATTATCGAATTTTGGATGATTATTGATCAAACTGTTCAAATTGATCATGTATTGTATGAATCAATGAGAATCTCAGATTAAAATATAAGCCATCCAAAGGCCCTCCCATTACTTCCGTGCATGCTCTAGTATTTAATTGAAGTGAATTGATTGACCAAGTCCGCCAAAAGCGTTATCGCTTTCGTGAAAAAATGTAACAACTTTTTATAACGAAATAATTTGATATTTTAATTCGCAAAATATCTGTGATTTATTACTAATTTTGCACTCAAAGGGCCGATTTTTGGCTAGGCTACAATTGATGTAACACCTAAAATTAACCGCTAGTTGAAGTTATATGTCCGTTTAAACGATTAATGATCACGATCGCAACTTTCAATAAAATCTGATATTTGACATTTAAATGGTTTGAAACAGAAAATGCGTAAATTTTAAATCAGTCTCATACTAGATAAAGTTGCGATAGTAATAATTAATCGTGTGAAACGGCCATAAGTCGCGACGACCTATTTTCAAATTTAACGCGCCGAGCGGTTGAGCGATTGAAGTCTTAGGACGCATACCAACAAGACTGAGACTGATTCATCGTTTCCCACAGAATATCGGCTGGTTTCAGGTTTCTAACAACTGCCGGGTCGCATCTTAACATGGCTTCATCGAAACGGCGTAGGTAGGCAACTTTAAAAACACGCTGGTCGGCAAGGTGTCCCGATTTATGATTCCCCCAGTGTACGTATCCCGTTCTCATTAAATTTTGATGAGGTAGTGCATTTGAATGCGTTGGTGTAAATCTTTGCGTCGGTCTAAAATTAGTGTTTGAATTTAAAGTATTCGCTCTTTGAGTAGAATAGGAAAAGTTTTCTTCTTCTACCACTAGGCTCATTGCCTTTTCGAGGCTATCTGGGTTTCTGAGTCTAGTATTTGTTTGTAAATAAGGGGGTAATCCACGTATAAAAGTTTTTAATGCCAAATCTTTGTAATTCTCAAGTCTGATGAGTTTTTGAGCTTGCGGAATATTAGTGTGTGACGCACTTCCGGTCGGGCGGAAGTCTCGGGCGCCAGCTTCGTTTAAAGAGGAAGCACTCTTACCGGGGTAGCAAACTTAAGCCGGAGAAACGGAAACACCAGGGGTCTGTGAACTGACTTTATTTCGCAATAGGCGGCAGTGTCGGACGGCACAGACGGAAACGGACGTAAACTTAAACTACCCTAGCCGGCTTAAACTAGACTTAAGAACTAAAGACGTAACGTAACAGAGATGTGGAACGGAGCTCGCCGGGGGCGAGTTAAGACACCGGGCGGGAACGCCGGAACGGTGTCACGGGAGGCTTGTTACGGCCGTTCGGGAAACACCCGAAGGTGGCGGACTGTTCGGTGTGGGATGCGCCGGGCTATTTCCGACGACGCGGAACGCAGGATGGGGTTAGTCGAGAAGGCTTTTGACCGGGCTGTTACCGACGATCGGTTAGTAAATTAAAGACCGGACTGGACGGACTGGAACTTAGGATTGCTGGGCTATTTCCCGACAGCGGAGAACAGGTGGGAAATCTGACTCAAGCGTCTAACCTAGACTGGCGAAACCGGAACGGGGGCGGCCTTTTATAGCCTCGGAGGCGGGAGAGGGAATCGAACATTCTAGAACAAACGGTGACGACAGAGGTGATAAGGAATTGGCGGGAAAACAAGACGGGAGCGGACTTTAAGTGACGGCGCTCGGGGAGCGTCGTTACACACCCCTCCTTCGTTACTAAAATTTTGTTTACAAAATTTCCTGAAAGAGAGCGGATTATCACATGAACATCACAGAACGTTTACCCTCGACTGAACATTAATTAACGGACGAGCCGGAACAAGACTAGAACACCCGGAGCTAAATGTACAAAAAAAACTAAAAATAAATAAATGGGAATCAAAAATTTCAACTATAAATTACAGAATCGAAACCAGAAGGTTCGAAAAACACCCGGACAATATTAAATAAATGGCGGAAAATAAATAATAAATTTGCGAGGCGAAGACGAAATTCACGGTCAAGACCGGAGCGGGGCCGGTAGTCGGACAGGACTGGACTGCAAAAACTACAACGTAAACAAAACAGACGGACGATCTGCAGTATCGGCTTCGACGAACGCTGTGGTCGCAGAACGCAACGGGGAACAGTCTATGCGTCGAACAAAGATGACCGGCGCGTTGAACAAGGATGGCCGGCGCTTCGACGAAGACGGCACAATCACTTCAGTTTTAACGCGGATCACAACACGGCAGATTTTACGGACAACAACCGGACTGAACTTTCCGGACGGCACTTCTCACGTTTCCGGTGGTCGGGGGTACTTCCGGGCAGTCGGGGCACGTAGTGGCACGGGCAGTCCCGCGAGAGAACGTGGAGTACTCCACACCGGGAACAGAACAGGACCCGGGGTCGCTTGCAGGTGGTTCGGTCGTGCCCCTGCTTCGCACACCGCCAGCACGCCGTCCTCACGGGCCCGGCGATGCGACTCTGGCCGGTGGCTGTCGTTTCCGGTGACGGAGCTGACGGGGTTCGGTGCCGAAGGGCCGGATGGGGTGGTTCTCCCGGTACGCCAACGAGAGGATTCTTCGGGGGCGCAATTCCGGGCGGTAACACAAATCCACGCGCGCGTGGCTGGCGGCGATCTCGGAGAGATAGCGCCTTCGCTGCATCCCATGACGTCACCGGTGGTGACGTAAACGGGCTCCCGGATCCAGGCTGGACTGGCTCCGGTGGCGCGGCCAATTTCGGACGTGCGGCATTTTTCCGGTGCCGGCGGCGGCGTTTCGGCGTCCGGCGACCGCGAGAGGAATTCCTCGGGTCCCGTGCCGACGTCACTGGTCGCCGTGGCGGCGTCGTGTAGCGTCGGGTACCATCCTTGCCGGAAACTTCGGCCGAGTATTTCCGTTCGGTGTCGGTGAGGTCGGGACCAAACAAGAGCGGCCTGTTCTCACTAACCGGGGTGGCGATACTGGCGATTTCCGGGATGGGCACTGGGGTCGGGACGGTCGTTCCAGCCGGTACTCGGAGGTGACGGATCTTTTCCTGTGCGAAGTCGATCACACACCCCGTGTGCTTTAGGTAATCGCTCCCCAACAGAAAATCGTGCGGTAATCCGGGCAGGTGGTGAAATTGGAAATCGACGGAGCCTTCGGCGACTACACACACTAGGCGGATACCGGAATGAATTTCCCGGCACCGGCCGTCGGCGAGTGTAACGGTCGTCTCATCAGGGGTGAAAACGGTTCCAACCCCGTGCTCTTTGCACCATAACATCACCTCTGCACTGACATAAGAGCGCGTAGCTCCGGTGTCTAGCAGGGCCGTAAATTGACGGTCGCTCACCCGGATTTTCAACTCGGGGCGGATGTCCTCGACGGATTTGGAGACCAAAGCGGTGTTGGAGGAGAGTCCGGCGGGTCTCCTGGGGACCGGACTCATCTTCAGTTTTCCGACCGGGGGCAGGGGCAATCCCGCGAGAAAACCCCTTTTCTCCCACACCGGGAACAAAACAGGACCGGACTGGATTGGCAGTCGGCCCGGCGGTGTGCAGTACTACCACATCGCCAACATGCCTCGCGCAGGTTCCCGACGCGCGAGTCGGTGCCGGTGGGAGGTGACAATGACGGTGACGGGACCGCGTCGGCCGGCGTCTGGACGCGCGTCGGAGTGAAGGTCACCGGTCGGAGGCTCGCGTTATCCGCGCTTATCGGCGGCCGAGTTTTTGTTGTCCCGCTATCTCCGATAACGGCCTCATACTCCTTGATACGACTGACCAAATCGCGTATGCTAACAATCTCGGACCGGCGAATATACAGGCGATATTCCTGTCGGAGATTGCGGTGTAGCCAGAATAGCTCCTGGTCAAGCGGAACATCCCCTAGTCGGCGGACTAGGGTGCGGAGGGCGGTTACGTATTCGGTGCCGGATTCATGCGGTTGCTGGAGCCGTTTCGTGATCTGCTCCTGAAGATGAATGCGGTAATCTGGCGGCAGGTAAAACGCGGAAAAGTCCTCCCGAAACTCGGACCACGTCTCCCATTCGGACACATTGTTCCGGTACCACAAAAGAGCGGATTCGGTCAACAAATCGGGCAAGACTAGGAGTAAACGATCGTCGGTGATCCGGTAACGGGTTTGAACGTCGGACAAACGTTCCAGGAACGCAACGGGGTCGGTTTTCCCGTTGAAGCGGACGTTCCATCGAGCGGTGTCCAGGGGCTCGACGGCGCGGGGAGTCGGAAGCGGTTCGACACAACGCGGAATGGCGGCCGGTTGAGCGTCGGCCGCGAACGTGGCAATCCCGGGGTTCTCCCGGGGAACGGTGCCGACCGACGTGGTTCCCTCCCTGAGGAAACGGACGATGCGGCGCCGGAGGTCGTCGACGGTGCCGATGGTGGGCAGGCCGAATTTCCCGGCTTCCTGCACTAGGTCCTCCTTGCGGAGGGTGTAGACCCAGCCGACGCGGATATCGGCGGCCTCCAGGCCAACGGGCGAGACGGGGGCGGCTCTCCGGATCTCGGGAACGGGTGGCACGGGACCGGAGGCCTCGAGCTCAAAATCGAGCGGCGGCGGATCCATCTTCGTGGGCTTTGACATCCCTGTCCGTCAAAGTCCACAATAGTCCCTCTCGGTGATGAACGGATCGGACGGGGCGGGCTTCCTTCACGGTCCCTGCTCGGGCGCCAATTTGTGACGCACTTCCGGTCGGGCGGAAGTCTCGGGCGCCAGCTTCGTTTAAAGAGGAAGCACTCTTACCGGGGTAGCAAACTTAAGCCGGAGAAACGGAAACACCAGGGGTCTGTGAACTGACTTTATTTCGCAATAGGCGGCAGTGTCGGACGGCACAGACGGAAACGGACGTAAACTTAAACTACCCTAGCCGGCTTAAACTAGACTTAAGAACTAAAGACGTAACGTAACAGAGATGTGGAACGGAGCTCGCCGGGGGCGAGTTAAGACACCGGGCGGGAACGCCGGAACGGTGTCACGGGAGGCTTGTTACGGCCGTTCGGGAAACACCCGAAGGTGGCGGACTGTTCGGTGTGGGATGCGCCGGGCTATTTCCGACGACGCGGAACGCAGGATGGGGTTAGTCGAGAAGGCTTTTGACCGGGCTGTTATCGACGATCGGTTAGTAAATTAAAGACCGGACTGGACGGACTGGAACTTAGGATTGCTGGGCTATTTCCCGACAGCGGAGAACAGGTGGGAAATCTGACTCAAGCGTCTAACCTAGACTGGCGAAACCGGAACGGGGGCGGCCTTTTATAGCCTCGGAGGCGGGAGAGGGAATCGAACATTCTAGAACAAACGGTGACGACAGAGGTGATAAGGAATTGGCGGGAAAACAAGACGGGAGCGGACTTTAAGTGACGGCGCTCGGGGAGCGTCGTTACAAGTGGAATTTACTTTTGCGATAACTAGACTTCTAACGTCTTGACACCGCATGCCAAAATTATAGGGGCTTTCTGATTTATTTGGTCTCAGACAAATTGAGTCTTGTACTAAGCAATCTACATCTCGTTGATCTCCAAAACTTAAATTTAAAACGTTTTTTATTTCTTGCCAAGTGGCTAATTCTGTACGAGAACCTATCAACATAAGGGCTCTTCCCGTAAGTTTTACCTAATATTGCTCGTAGAATAAAGAAGTTCATCTGATTATCTGTACCGGCAAATGTGACGATTAAACTTTCGCAATGGGCTAAAAATATTCCCAAAGTATGTGGGTTGCCTTCATAAAGAGGGATTGAATCTATGTACAACCGTAAAAGTTGGTAATTTACTGCAGGTGGTGGTAAAATGGGTGGTCTTATTAATTCGTCAGGCATTTTGTCAAAGTTGGTCCAAAGATAAAAATTATTGTTGTTATTGAAATTCACGGATTTCCTCCTCTACGTGCGAACGCGATTAAATTATGATTACTCAAAATTAGGAAAGTGGAAATGATTGGAATGCCTACAATTGGATTGCTCTCATTTTCTTGATTCTTCTTAGCCTATCTCACTTCTAGATGCCTCTAGGTTCGAGACGATTTTTGTTCCCTTCCCTAGGACTTGGATTGGTCTGGCTTTGGCGATTTTGTCCTCCACTAGGTTGTGTGCTGAATTGACTGCTTCTCCGTTGCCGCTTGAACACTTGGTTTCGACAGCAACCAAACTGGACGATTTGGTTCCGGATTCGATATGCCCTCGAATCACTAGTTCGATCACTACCGAAAAGTTCGATCTCCTGATTAATCGTTGATACGAAAAATTGCCCGTTTGATACGTTCAATTTTCAGGTGATCCTACCGACTGCGTCAATTTTGTTTCGTGTCCACGAGAAACGATTTTTGAAAAAGCAAAGTCAAAAAGCACGAATGAATCTTTAGGTTTATTCGTTGCGAACGTTACAAAAAGACTAACTTAATAATATAAAAATACATTTCATTAAAGAAAAAGCAAATTAAGCATTTTAAGATAATGCGAAGATTGTTCGCGGAATACAGCAGTTGCATCTCATATTAATATAAACTATGCAATTCTACAATTATAACTGGCGGAACCCCAAAAAGATACATAATTAAAATTTCCTCGGCAGGCATTCAAAATGCCTCCATCTCTCAGATGATAATGCTTTGAGTGCCGTTTAGGAAGAGGATGAAACAAGTGCTCCAGCAGCAAACAAAATTAAGAAATCCGATCCAGTTTCACCAATTATTATAATTGATGATGATGATGTTCGCGTTCACCATAAGTTTTTATCGAAGAGAATTCATTTTTTGAATAATAGACTGTTCTCCGATCCGTCATATCATTCGGAAATCACTGAATATAATGATTATGGTGTATCTTTGCACAGTTATGTGCTTGAACTACCGGGGTCAGAAAAGTTTTTAACATTCCGTCAATTTAGTTGCATATCGACTTACAGCGGAGAGGACATGCCCCTCCATTTAATGAATGTGTTATGTTCGATTTTGCCGCACAAATGCGGTATGCCAAAGGATATAATTTGGACTGTTGACAAGTCCATTAAAAGAAGCGGGGGCGTTGATGGGATCCGGCGAAAGTTGTTAAAAGCTAACTACTTGCCACTTTTCCTTTTAGATGAAAAATGGTTACTTCTCAAAATTGATGTAGCGTATAAAAAGGTGACGGTGTTCAATCCATGCTGCACACTGCCTGAAAATTTGAAAATTCTGCAAAGGTACAATGCATTGAAAAGCATGTTTCCTTCATTCCGTCCCATAATCGAAACAGGATGGACTTCGAAAATTGATAATCATTCAATTTTATCATCAAATGAGTTGCTTTTGGCATGTGGAGGCGCTTATGGGATTTTGTGGTATTTAGATCGTTTATTGAATGGCGGATCTTTAACGGACACGATTGATATTTCATTATTGAAACGTGAATTGGAGTGTAAATTATTAGAACGATCGGACGACGTTAAAAATTTCTGTCTGATATGCGAAGGAAGGAGTCTCGAGCAATTCATTGTTGATTGGACACAATGTTCTGGGTGTTGACGGTGGTTTTATTCCGATTGTTGTGATGGTCTAACCCACAATAATAGCTCACGCGGCACTGTTTTTTATTGCCAGTTGTGTTTCAAATATTTCAATGTTAATTGTTTCAATGCAACAACATTAACTGGCAATGAAAATGAATTCACCATTTTGAAAAATGAGCTAATTACTGATCCCAATTATTATGTGCCTTGTGTTGCAATGAGAAAATGTTATACAGTCGCAAAACTTCAATAATGAGTATACGCTATCAATTGAAGATTTCATTACTTTGAAAGCAAAAGAATACCAGAGCAATATGCTTGTGGATTATACCCTCCCTGTGATGTATATGAATCAAAAGCTAAAGGATGAATCTGTTGAGCGATTCATTATTTTATCAACTCAAATAACATCGTTAATGTTATTCAGTCCCAACAAATTACAACCGAATTTTTTCACAGAATTGCCGAATTTTGTTCAAATAATTTTGTTATTGCCTGTCTTAAAAAATGCTCATTTCACACTCCTAAGAGTTAATATGATGAAATTAACAGTCACCTACCTAAATTTCTTAGTATGTATTTTAGATACTTTCCGTCGTTAAAAATCAATCTCAAAAATTTCAAAATTGAGAGGATTAATAGATTTCCCCAACAAAATGATGGATATAATTGCGGCATTTTTATTATCAAATATGTCAGATATTTCTTAGAGAACGTCCCTATCGGCGTAGAATTCAATCCTATGGAAGAACGCCTCGAATTACAATCTCTTCTACTTAAATCTTCCTCAGACATGTGCAAAATTTGTTTGGAATGTTCTCATTTCGTTGACACAGGTTTTTTGAAATGCTTCAAATGCCGAAGAGTGATACATGTTAATTGTATAAAGAAAAAATGGGCGAAATTTAACATTTGTCCGGTATGCAATTTATATTCAAATCAGATCACTTCTAGTGATTGATGCAAAATGTATATGTTCAAATATACCGACTTTTCCAGACGGGTTTAAATAAACCGAGTCTTCCAGACAGGTTGAAATATACCGAATCTTCCAGACTGGTTTAACTTTACCGAGTCTTCCAGACCGGTTGAAAAATACCGAGTCTTCCAGACGTGTTTAAATATGCCGAGTCTTCCAGACGGGTTCAAATATACCGAGTCTATACAGGGTGTCTTTGAAATACGTGTACAACGCGCTACCACATACTCCTGAGGTCAAAATAAAACGATTGAACCAGAATGACCTTAGTCCAAAAGTTGATAATAAAAAAGTTACAGGGTGTTGAAATGAAAATGTTTATTCAAATTTTTTTGAATAATCTGTCAAGTTTTGCGAATGATATTTCAAAAATTGGTACCCAAGGGTTTCTTGGTACGGGAAATATTTATGAAGTACTGATTTTTTTCTTGAGTTGTATGACTACAGGCGATGATTCCTCAAGTAAAATATGGATCAAGGCGTCTACTGAACAGTACCTTCTGGGTGACGTGGAAAACTGTTCTAAATTAAATCATGTTACACTTTCATAATACGGAAAGAGCAAATAAATTTTACGAAAGGGATGGCTTCGAACATAGTTCTGTATCTATTTTTGATTAGGTTTTCAAATATCAATTAATTGAGACAGAACGATTATCTTGGTCACCCTTGATTCAAGATTTATTTGCTTTCTCCGTAGTAGATTATGTTATAGGGTTAAAAATTAAGCTCATCAGGTTGAAAGTTTGACTAATGACGCACGCAGTAAAAAGACCCGACGGCAGGTGAGCGGAATGAATGATCCTGAAAGATTCACTTCTTGTGAATATCTAGATTTAAGTGATGATACTAAGGCCGCGTTGTATGAAGAAATTGAACCGGGTTTAAGCTTGAACTTGGTTCAATTTCCGTAGAAACGATTCTTGTAACAATTGTAACAACAGAATTTGAACCTAGTTCAATCTTGAACCCAGTTCACTTCCTTTATACAACGCGGCCTTAGTGAATAATTGTACCTACTATTATAATCTATTGAAGATAAACTGAACATCACGTGACCTAAGTTGCTTAGCAAAATTTAAATGCAAAACATTGATAACCATTGACTAATGACAGGTTGTTGTGAGTGCGTATACCACGCATGACAATTGTAATACACCGTATTTGAATTCAATCAATAAATCAGTTGCCACCTGTCTCTTAAACTCGTATGTGTTCTTTACCCGCTCGATAACCAAATCTATAACATGGCGCAGCCGTTCTAAAATTTAAAATAGAAACACGAAATACGCAACCAAAGTGAAATTAAACCATGCAACTAAATAATGCAAATAATTAATAATTCAACAAAATATTTAAATAAATCCAAATAAGTAATAAAATCATCGAAATGCGGCCACCGGATAACGCTACAGTCGTCGTAAAAACGAGTGTAGAAGAGGCGATAGCGCCGCGTGAGTTGTGTTTTGTGGGCAACATGGCAGAAAACTGGACTTTTTTCAAGCAGAAGTTCACCATCTATCTCAATGCCAGTGGAAAAGACGCGGAATCTGAAACAAAAAAGGGGTTCTTATTATTAAATTGAATCGGAGATAGAGCCTTGCGAATTTATAATACATTCCAATTCGCCAACGAGGGAGATAAAGAAAAATATTCCTGCATGATTACAAAATTCGACGAAAAATTCGAGCCAACGAAGAACGTCACCTACGAAAGGTATAAATTCAATACGAGGATGAAGTCACCTAAAGAGACATACGATGAATACGCCACCGAACTAAAAACCCTAGCTACTACATGTGAGTTTGGCACCCTAACTGATAGCCTTATCAAAGACAAACTCTTTGTGGGGATCTCGGATACTAATTTAAAAGAGAGACTCCTTCGCGAAAATAAATTAGATTTGGGAAAAGCTATCCAGATATGTAGGCTAGTCGAAACGGCAGCTCAACAAATGCAAATTCTTACGGGGCAGGAAAATGCAGAAGAAATAAATTACATGGCAAGGTCCGCGGAACGAAACCGAGGTCAAAATAGCAGCTACTATCAGCATGAGCCGAAAGAGAGAAGCGGATACCAGCCAAAAAGAAGCGGATTCCAGAATCAACGGCCATCACAGATTCATCAAAGAAGAAGTGAAGGAAATAATCGCCCAATGTTGTCGTCGCATCAAGGAGCCATCAAAAAAAAGATAAGTGGTTCTTTTATAAAAAATTGCTATCGTTGCGGATTTGATCATCAAATTAATGAATGTCCTGCTTATGGGAAAACTTGCGCAAAATGCCAAAGGACTAATCACTTCGCGAAACAGTGCAAAAACGTAAATTTGGTCAATTATGTCGACGATGCCGATGATCAAGATCCCGATAATTATGATGCAGATGACTATGAAAGCGAGCCTAACGTTGATAATGATGATAATTATTGCGGTACGTTATACCTAGGCAATGTAAATGAGGGAGGCCCAGAGCGATGGGTAGAAAATTGTGTAATAAATAAAAATCTATCAAATAAAATTAAATTTAGACTCGATACGGGTGCAGATTGTAACATCCTTCCATTTAATGAGTGGATGAAATTAAACTTACCTGTAAATAATGAAATGAATAAGTCTGCTATAATATCAACAGTTACAGATGAGAAGATCAAGCCAATGGGGGTGTGTCACTTGTGGATTACACCTGAAAATAAATTAAATCACACAGTTAAATTGAAATTCTACATAGTTAAAATAGATAAAGCGCTTTTAGGTTTAAGTGCATGTATTAAGCTACAATTAATTGAGAGAAATAAAAATAAGTATAAAAAAGAAATAACTAAAAAAGCGGGAATAAATAATGTTGAAATTAGTAAAGTAGAATTAAATAAATTACAAATAAATAAATTAATAGCTAATTATGATGATGTTTTTAGGGGAATCGGTTGTTTGGCCGAGAAATACAAGATTCAATTGGTGGAGAACGCAGTTCCCGTCATTCATCCTCCCAGGAAGGTGCCGTTTGCGATCCATGACAAATTAAAAGAAAAATTGAAAATCCTGGAGCAGGACGAGATCATTGCCAGAGAGGGTCCCAGCGAATGGGTAAATTCATTAGTTGTGGTAACGAAACCAAATTTAGACTTGAGGGTTTGTATCGACCCAAGAGATTTGAATAAAGTCATAAAAAGAGAGCATCACTATATACCCTCTCTTGAGGATATACTAGGGAAAATTAGAGGCGCGAAAATTTTCAGCAGTTTGGATTGTTCCAACGGATTTTGGCATATTCAGCTAGAAGACGAAAGCAGTAAATTGTGTACATTTAACACACCGTTTGGTCGATACAGGTTTCTCAGGTTACCCTACGGCGTTTCGTCTGCTCCGGAGATTTTTCAAAAACGCATTAGACAATATTTCGATGCAGTAGAAGGCGTAGGAATATACATTGATGACATTCTGATATGGGGAAGCAACGAAAGGGAGCATAATGAAAGATTAAATAAAGTATTGAATATAGCACGCCAGAATAATATTAAGTTTAATAAATCGAAATGCAAATTTGCTGTTAACGAATTAAGATATTTAGGACACTTGATAACGGTCCAAGGTCTAAAACCGGACGACTCGAAAGTGTCAGCAATTCTAAAAATGCAAAAACCTAATAATAAGCAACAAGTCGAATGTGTATTGGGTATAATTAATTACCTAAACAAGTTTATACCGAATTACTCTGAAATTACCGAACCATTACGTCAGCTTATTCGAAAGAATAATGTGTTTGATTGGGGAGCACCACAGGATAAAGCTTTTGAGACTTTAAAATCGTCGCTGATCAAGGCACCAGTATTGTAGTTCTACTCCAGAACTGACCCTATAATAATATCTTGTGATTCCTCCCAAAACGGATGTGGAGCAGTCCTGTTGCAAAATGAGGCACCAGTTGCATATGCGTCAAAAGCTTTCAACGACTGTCAGAAAGCTTACGCTCAGATTGAAAAAGAGATGTTAGCAATAGTTTTCGGTTGTACTAAGTTTTCGCAGTATATTTTCGGTAGAAGTGATGTAACGGTGGAGACTGATCATAAGCCTTTAATTTATATCTATAATAAACCTTTAACAGAAGCGCCTGCAAGATTGCAGAAAATGTTGATAATGCTTCAAAAATATTCACTCAAAATAGTATATAAAAAAGGTAAAGATTTGGTTGTAGCCGATGCACTGTCTAGAGTATACCAAAGCGAAATCGATGAATCTTTCGAAAAGAAATGTAACGAAATTGAACATCAATTGTTCTTAGTCAATAAAACACTCCCCATGTCAGATGAGAAATACGATAATTTTAAGATAGAAACTGCAAAAGACACCCATCTTCAAAAACTTTGCGAAATGATCCGAACGGGCTTTCCTGGAAGCAAAAAACAAGTAGAGAATGAATTTAAAATGTATTATACTTACAGCTCTGATTTGTATGTAGCGGATGGAATTGTCTATAAGAACGATCGATTATTCGTACCTAAAAGTTTAAGAAAAGAAATGTTAAGTAAGCTGCCACTTGGGCCGAGAAAAAACGATACTTAGAGCTAGAGATATACTATTTTGGCCAAACATGACTAGAGATATTGAAGATATGATAGAGTCCTGTGAAATTTGTCTGCAACAGCGCAATCAAAACTCAAGAGAGTCATTATTAGCACATGAAATACCCGATGGTCCATGGCAACGAGTAGGCATTGACTTTTTTGAAATCGAAAATAGCTATTATGTAATTGTAGTAGACTATTTCTCTAAATTTATAGAAGTCAGCGAAATTGCCAGTTTGAAACTTCTCACGGTTGTAAAATTTTTAAAGCAGATCTTTGCGCGTCATGGTATACCCAAAATGGTAATATCTGATAACGGTCCGCCTTTTCAGTCAACAGGATTCGGAGATTTTGCTAGAAAATGGTGTTTTCAACATAAAACTTCAAGTTCAGGACATGCACAGTCTAATGGTCAAGTTGAACGTACAATTCAAACTGTGAAAAATATAATAAAAAAATGAAAACTAGATGAAAGCTGTGATTTATACTTGGCATTGTTGGAATTAGCTAACACACCTATTTCGAACAAGATTCCGAGCCCTTCGCAAATATTGTATAGTCGTAGACTTCGTTCTGTAATACCTGTAAATGAAAAACTATTAAAACCAAAATCGGTACAGATTAGTAAAATTAAGACTGAATTAACACACAGACAGAATGTTAGTAAATTGTATTATGATAAAACTTCTAGAGATCTTAAGGAATTGGAAAAAGGAGATGAAGTCAAATTAAGAAACTTTGTAGAAGGGAAATGGAACGACGGAATAGTGATCGAGAAACGGAAAAATTGTCCTAGATCATATTTAGTAAAAAATCTGAAAACACAAAAGATAGTAATAAGAAATAGGAAACACTTGTTAAAGAATAATTGTAAGGAAACTATAATGGTCCATGTGAAACTGAACCCACGAATGTTCCTAATTGTTATCGTGTAAGTCCTGATAGGGACCAGATTGATTTGAGTATTGTAAATCCGAACACCGGATCTGATGATAGTGATAATGAATATTATGAACCTGATGAAGTTATTCAGAGTAACCCCCCAGAAAGAGAATTTGTGGTAGATATTCCTTATGTAACGAAACATGGAAGGGAAGTTAAAAAACCGAGTAAATTTGATATGTAGGTAACTTATAGAAACTTTGTTGCCTAGGATATTTTATAATTGTTATTGTTGTTATGAAATTAATTGTTGTCTGTAATTGAGTTCCCAATTTAAAAAGGGAGATGTTGTGAGTGCGTATACCACGCATGACAATTGTAATACACCGTATTTGAATTCAATCAATAAATCAGTTGCCACCTGTCTCTTAAACTCGTATGTGTTCTTTACCCGCTCGATAACTAAATCTATAACACAGGTATTTGTCAGGTACTTTGGGGTCACGTGATGTTCAGTCTATCTTGGATAGACTTTATTTATTGTTGGATTTTGCAGACTCCCATGATAATGAATGGCTAGAATAATCTGAAATAATGACGGACATTCCGATGTGTTAGTATACTTACCTGCTAGCTCATATTTACATAACTAGACCATCAAAGCGCGCTACGCGCGCTTCAAATCAGAATTATTGTTGCTGATTGAATTAAACAAATCCGAATTGCTCATTATAAGTCTTTTGCAACAGTTTTCTGAATTTGAGAGAGAGGTGTTACTATTTCGGTGACACTGTTTTTTACATGTGAATCACCCGGGTTCATACCTTGGTTTAGTCCGAGATTTGAAGTGTCTGCTTCCGAATTTTTCTATTTTCACGGTCACCGATTAACTTACCAAATTATACTGGATCGTTCGCCTCAAAGCTCGCCTATCATGCCATTTAATTTTACATACGGAAAATAAGAAGATATTTCATTTAAAGGTTGTGCTAATTTAAAGAAATATTAACACACATGAACAAAGTAATTTTATAACTGAAAAACAAAGCATACTTATCCGGTTATTTTAAATATTCGATTCGATTTCAATGAAACAAATTTTTACCAGGAAAAACGATTTCACGACAAGAGTGACAGAACTGGAACCTAACCTAAAAATAATGAATTTTACCGCCACGAGCGATCCTCACGCAACGGTACGCAGTACACCTCTTTCTAAGTCACTGGATTAGAAGAAAGCGCGGTGCGTACTCTCGATTTGAGGTGCCCTCATCATTATCGAAATTGGCCAAAAATGCCGGTCTGATATAGGCAACCAAAGAACGCTCACCACAGGATTACAAAAGTCAACATCACGTGACATGGACAGATTGAAAAGTTATGATCACGTGATGTTAACATCACGTGACATTAAATGACGTGACCCATGACTTAAAGAAGGATCTTTAAGAAGTATGTTCGATGGGATGTGGGTCGGTCGATGTGAAATCGGCGTTGATCGACAACGACTGTAACTGGGTGGTTTGGACAATATAGTGTTGCACCCTCGTTCCGTAGAGTTGAATCGAGAATTGGGGATTTTTTTTGAGGGTGTTCCTGCTCGAACTTGGACATGCGACTCCAAGGGGATGTTCGATGGGGATGTGGGTCGGTCGATGTAAAATCGGCGTTGATCGACAACGACTGTAACGGGGTGGTTTGGACGATATAGTATCGCACCCTCGTTTCGTAGAGTTGGATGGAGAATTGGGGATTTTTTTTTAGGGTGTTCCTGTTCGAACTTGGACATGCGACTTCAAGGGGATGTTCGATGGGGATGTGGGTCGGTCGATGTAAAATTGACGTTGATCGACGACTGTAACGGGGTGGGTTGGACGGTATTTTGTTGCACCCTCGTTTCGTAGAGTTAGATAGAGAATTGGGGATTTTTTTGAGGGTGTTCCTGCTCGAACTCGGGCATGCGACTGAAAGGGGATGTTCGATGGGGATGTGGGTCGGTCGATGTAGAATCGGCGTTGATCGACAACGACTGTAACGGGTGGGTTGAACGATATAGTGTTACACCCTCGTTTCGTAGAGTTGGATGGAGAATTGGGGATTTTTTTTTAGGGTGTTCCTGTTCGAACTTGGACATGCGACTTCAAGGGGATGTTCGATGGGGATGTGGGTCGGTCGATGTAAAATTGACGTTGATCGACGACTGTAACGGGGTGGGTTGGACGGTATTTTGTTGCACCCTCGTTTCGTAGAGTTAGATAGAGAATTGGGGATTTTTTTGAGGGTGTTCCTGCTCGAACTCGGGCATGCGACTGAAAGGGGATGTTCGATGGGGATGTGGGTCGGTCGATGTAGAATCGGCGTTGATCGACAACGACTGTAACGGGTGGGTTGAACGATATAGTGTTACACCCTCGTTCCGTAGAGTTAGGTGGAAAGTTGTTTTTTTTCTTCATCAAGAAACACCACCATCACCGCATAATTTGTCAATAATGGGAAAACGTGTATACAGAGACATAAAAAAAATCCTTCATAAAGAAAGGCTATGATAATCGTTCTGTCTCATCTGAAAACTACTAAAAGGATAGAGAGAGAATGAGAGTCATAGCCTCACTTTATGAAGGATTTTTTGATGTCTCCGTATAATTTAAAATAAACGCCACCCCCGTTAATATAATATACCCGAGTCCGGGCCTGTACGCTCTAGGTCTCGAGACTATGCGCATAACTTGGCTATGGCATAGCGCATACGGAATTCGATGTCTGTGGTGAGGGCATTTGAGGGGAATATTGTGTAGCGAAATATACGGAGCAGTTTTCACCAAATATCTTATACTACTATATCGCGGGTGGGTATATCCTTCCCACAAGAGGCGGTTGGACAACGGCTAAAGGATAGCTCTATTTTACTCCTTACAAACTTGCATAAGTCTCTCTCTACATAAAATTCCTTTTACTGCGCAAGCGTTAGTTTGTAAACATGGATTGGCAGAGACATCTTTGACATTGGTGTATTTTCGTCTGTCGACTGTCATCTGTCTGTTTGTCGTAATTCCGTTGCTCCGATTGATCTACGTTGGCGCTTGCGCCGTATTAACGAATTTATGCAGAAATACACTTATGCGAGTTTTGTACAGGAGTAGATATTGCTATCCTTTAGCCGTGGCTCTCTCAAAATCTTACCAGCCGCGATATAGAAGTATAAGATATTTGGTTTTCACACAAGTAAATATCCCTGCGGAATCGTGCGCATGTGTGTCGGAAACTTTACGCTTATCCCCGGCTTTTAGGTGGAGAAAACGGCCGTGATAAGTTATCATCTGAACTGTCAAGTTGCTTGGATTGCAAACTCAGTGTTGCCAATATGAGGGCTGTAAAGTTACTAGATTATGCTAGTAAAGTTTCTACATTTTTCTTATTTTGTTCGCGTGTGAACTTGCAAATGTCAGTTGTCAAAAGTTCCGATGTTTACATTATGTCGATTTCGAGGTTCAGTGTGGTCAAGGTCCGAGGAAGTAAGAGGTGTTCCGGCACCAAAACATCGAATTGCACTTACTAATCCACTTGTGTGAGTACAAATCACCATCAGCAACCTCAATTCACCCAGCAAAGAGTCTGCCCCCGCGTCTAAGTAGCTAGGCCCCAAAATGAACGAACTCCCGGTTGGGGGGGCGAAAAAAAACCCCGACATAAACTCGCGTGCAATTGATAATGTACCAATTTTAAACAAGTACCGAGAGTCCGACACAGCCTCGTTCATTGTAATCATGCAACACAGTAATTTAAATGCCGGTAACTTCCACCATTTGGGAATGGACAAGGTCCTGCACGAAGTCCAAAATATCAAAAATATAGAGAATAGAGGCCGCAATAGAATAGAAATACAATTCCGCGATTACTTGTCCGCGATCAATTTTTTGTCGAAAAGACACCGATAAAGGGTACTCACTTTTTATTCCTATACATTTAACTACCTGCAAAGGAATTGTTCGATTTGTCGACCTATTGATCACAGACGAGGAATTATTACAAGCTTCAGTAAAAGCCAAAATAATTAAAACAGCCCGGTTGAAGAGAAGACAGACAGACGACAAGGGAAACATCACCTACATCCCAAACGGTACAGTTCTATTCACTTTTGCAGGAAAATCCCTGCCAAAAGAAGTTAAAATACTTATGATGCCAATGCCAATGATGCCTTACATAATCCCTTACATTATCCAGTGTTACAACTGTTTGCGATACGGTCACACAAAAAACCTCTGCAGGGCTAAGGAGGCAAAATGTCACAACTGCACTAAGACTCATGATAATACGGAATCTCGTGAGTTTGAGATGATATGTTTGCACTGTCAAGGCAAATATAAATCCACTAATAAAGATTGTTTCGAGTTCCAAAGACAAAAGACAATCAGAACTACAATGTCCTCGAAAACCTCTCATTTTACGAAGCCAATCGCAGAATTCCCAAACGCAGCACAAATTTACGGGCAGGATACATTCAGAACCAATCCCAATATCCACAACTACGATCTCAAACCAGCGGATTTATGTCAGTGGCGGAACGAAGAAATACACTCAACTCAAATCAGGCCCAAAACAAAAAATATAGCGATGCCCTACAGGCGCAAAATATAACTAAAAAACGCAAATCTTCAATCTCATCCCCAGGCTACGACAGAGAAGCTCATAAAAGTCAATTAATGGACAATTTGATGAATTTACCATCATCAGACCAAATATCCAAGGCCCAAGCCTACACAAGACACCAATTCTCGCAATCTGGGCCCTGATTCGAGTGAGTGGAAAAATTGGTTGGTAGTTCGTTTCGCCCGTCGGACTTTTCGATCGGTCGAAAATCGGGATTCGAGTCGTTTGAAAACCGGGGGCAAAGTTAGGCAACTCATAATTTTGTCGGTAACTTTTTTGGTGCCTACGTTGAACTTTAATGCCCTAGGACGATACGGAAAACGTCGCTAGTTCATGGTAACAAAGTAGAAATTAGTAGAATGTATCCTATTATCATTATTTTTTTTTATTTTTTTTTTCAATACACGGTGTCCAGAAATTAGCCTGCAATAATTTGCCTGATGATTCCTCTATAAAAACGATGAAAAAAAGTTCCAATGAATGTATGTCGAGAATCGCTTCCTAAGGGAGATATACCCCCTGAAAGGTAGGCCCCCTATGATGGTTTATGTTAAATATTTCCAAAACTGTTCAAGATTAAGAAATCATATTTGGTACAATTATTAACCTTTTGATGCTCAACCAAATGGACTAGGAAAGAATTCAAAATTTCCACCAGGGGCGGGTCATCTTGGGGGGGGCCGTGGTAAAAAATCTTCCCAACTTTCCCAGACTTTTCAAAGGTTTATTAACCATGTCCTTAAGGACCTCGATTTTGTATACGCCTATATAGACGACATATTAATCGCTTCTTCTTCGCCTGAGGAACATGTTGAAGATCTCAAGACAGTGTTTAGTCGGCTTAAAGATTTTGGATTGGCTATCAATCCTTCAAAATCATTCTTTGGGTTGCCGGAAGTAAAATATTTGGGGTATCTGGTGTCGAGTGCAGGTACTAGTCCGTTGCCTGAAAAGGTTGAGGTTATTCGCCAATTCCCGCTTCCCGAAACTATCGCCGAGCTTCGACGTTTCCTTGGGATGATCAATTTTTATCGGCGATTTGTGAATCATGCTGCAGAACAACAGGCCATTCTCAACGAGTTGACGAAGGATTGTCGTCGTCGAGATAAGCGTCTGGTTCTTTGGTCGGAGGAATCCAAGCAGGCGTTCGAGAACTGTAAGCTTGATTTGGCCAAGGCTTCTTTGTTGGCTCATCCGGTTGACGGTGTTCCGCTTCGCCTTACCGTGGATGCTTCAGATGCTGTTGGTGCAGTTCTTGAGCAGTTTCATGATCATTTTTGGCAGCCTTTAGGGTTTTTCTCCAACAAATTGAGCAAAGCTGAAAAAAATTATAGTGCTTATGATAGGGAACTTTTCGCAATTTACTCTGCAGTAAAGTATTTCCGATTCATGGTTGAAGCGCGAGATTTTACGATTAGAACAGATCATAAGCCACTTATCTTCGCTTTTCGTCAGAGGTCTGACAAGGCTTCTCCAAGACAGTTGAGGCATTTGGACTATATTGGCCAATTTTCAACGCATATAGGACATATTCCGGGTGCAGAAAATGTAGTTGCTGATACTCTTTCAAGAATTGAATCCATTTCGTTCGAGGACAACATAACCTTTCAGGAAATAGGCCTGGAACAGCAGAATGATGCTGAATTGCCCGGCATTTTGGCCAGTTCTTCGTTGAAGTTGCAATCCTTTACTCCGCCTGGAGGTTCCCAGTCGATTTTGTGCGATACTTCTCAGGTTAATGTTCGTCCTTATGTTCCTGCAAGTCTTCGAAGAAGAGTTTTTGATTTCTTTCATCAATCTTCCCACTCTGGTTGTCGTTCTACTATAAGACAAATCAGATTGAGATTTGTGTGGCCTGGCTTGAGAACTGATATAGCTCGATGGGTTCGAGAGTGTTCTTCTTGTCAAAGGTCAAAAGTTTCTAAACATACGAAGAGTTCGCCTCAATTATTCTCAGTTCCAGACGAGCGTTTTTCGCATGTACATTTGGATATTGTTGGACCGTTGCCACCTTGTAAAGAGTATAGGTATCTGCTTACCATTATGGATAGGCATACTCGTTGGCCGGAAGCAGTTGCTCTCGTCGATATAACGGCTGAGACTGTGGCTTCGGCATTTGATTTTTGTTGGGTCGCTCGGTTTGGATGTCCAAAGATCATTACTACTGATCAAGGTCGTCAGTTTGAATCGAAATTGATGAGTTCTTTGAGTAAGTTGCTTGAAATCGAACGGAGGCGTACTTCGACGTACAGACCACAGTGTAACGGTGTTCTGGAACGATGGCACAGGTCTTTGAAGGCGACCATTATGTGCAATGAGCGCCAGAACTGGTTGGATGCACTGCCGATTGTTTTAATAGGCCTCAGAAACTCGTTTGAAGAAGATCTCAAATCTTCAGCTTCGGAATTGGTCTATGGGACAAATTTGAAATTGCCCGAAGAGTTTTTCCTGGATCATCAAGGTGCTGATTTTGATCCCGGTTCCTTCGTCGAAGTTTTGAGGGAGCAGATGCGAAGAATGCGGCCTGTTCCTACCTCTAACCATCATCGAGAGACACCTTTTGTACATGAGGAATTGGGAAACTGTTCTCATGTCTTCGTTCGGTGTGACGCGTTGAGAAAATCTCTGCAACAGCCTATTCGGGGCCTCATGAGGTTGTCAGTAGAAGAGGGAAAGTTTTTACCGTAAAGATGGATAAGAGAATGGTAAACGTTGCTCTTGATCGTCTCAAACCCTGTTTTTTGAATCGTCCGCCCTCGATTTCTGGGTGTGAGGACGTTCCTGCGGTTATTATGCGCAGATCTCCTCGAGGTCGTGGCTCGTCTTCCTCTTCCTCTTTTTCTGCGTGCCATGTGGCAAAGTCTGTTCGTTTTTCTTCTGTTCCTGCTTCGTCTTTTTTGGCTGGTGACAAGTCGGTCATTTGATTTTGAAAAGTTTGGTTAGGTTTCGTTCCATCGATCTATCATCGATCTAACGCTGTCACTGTCAAATCAGTCACCATAGACATGGTTGATTCTAGATTTTAATAGAGGACGGATTTTTTCGGTGATTTTTAACACGCGTCAGTTTAGTTTCGCGACTAAAGCGCTGGGGGGGAGTACTGTGGCGGGTGTTGCATGTGTTGCGTTCTCGCCCTTTCCTAGTTTTAATTATTTTTAGTTGGCGGAGGTTTTGTCTCCATGGAACTATTGTAAAATTGTTAATAACATAATAATAACTACCAAATATTGTCAAAAGTTCTTTAAAAAGAAAATAAAGACTCAAAACTGCTTTAGAAGTACTTTTATCGAAGAGAAACACTTCAAACCAACCCCCGACTAAAAGCAAGCAGTACCGGTCAAAGTCACCTCGACCCCTTGCAGAGATCAAGACGGATCTCTGGGTACTGCGAGCTGCAAATCAAAGGCCCCTACGGGTTTTCACATGGTCCTTCGAGAGTGAAAAAAAAAGAAACCAACGAAAATGGAGCAAGCGAACAAGCTGGCCCGGGCCCAAGAGGAGTTGGGTCAGAAAATCAGCCAGGTCCTGGTGAACGCCAAGAAAGACGGTCCATCCCGCAAGACACAAGAATATCTCGTAGCCAGGGAAAAGTTGGTGAGCGGATGGATGGAGGCGGCAAAACAAAACCACAGACAGTTGGAGGAGCTGGACGTCAGAGATCATGTTTACTTCACTTTGAATTATTTTGATCAAATCGACCGTAAGTGTATCTGGATTTTGGATTCTGGAAGGTGGCTGCGAACGGGGGAGGAGAGACGAATCCAGGTGGTGCCGCACACGGAACCCCCCTAGCAGCGTTGACGGGGGACCACACCACCGGGTTAGACGGAACGGCGGTGGAGGACGCAGAACAGGCGCTTAGACTGCGCAAACAGAAGGTTAAAATTGATCTATTAGGCCAGACGATTGGCCAAGCGTATGCGGAACTCGCAGAAGGAAGGTCAAAAATCCGCTGTCAGTACCTGTTGAAGAAAATCATGGGGCAGGGGAATCCAATTCAAGAGCTGAATGAAGAGATAATCGTGTTTAAGACGGAGGCGATAGATCCATATTTTTCAGACAATATGATGTGGACTATCGAGTCTAGATACGAGGACGTAGTGACGGAGTTGGAGAGTTTGACGACGAAAGTTGCCCCCGCTGGTAAGCCGAACATCCCCTTACCTAACATACCCGTGTTCAAGGGGGGATACGAGAATTGGCGCACGTTCCACGATCTGCTCGGAAAGTTGTTCACGAAAACAGTTCATTGACGGAAATTGAGAAGATGCAGTTCCTGAAGGCTCAGGTGAGAGAGGACGCTGGGAAGTTGATCCAGCATCTCCAGATTGCGGACGGCAATTACGAGACGGTCTGGGAACTGTTGAAGGAGCGATATGACAACAGAAAACTAATAGTCGCCAAACTGGTAGACCAAATTCTAGATTCACCGAAAATCCAGTACGAATCACCGTCTAAACTATAGCAGTCGCACGATGTTTTGGACGAGTGCCTCAAAGCAATAGGCAATTTGGGGATCAAAACCGAGTCATTGGGCCCATTGATCGGCCGAGTGATTAGCTAGAAGTGGGACACTGAGACCAATAAGCTGTACAAGCAATCCTTGGCAACCCCGAGCCAGGTCCAAAGTCTGGGATCGATAATGGAGTTCCTGGAGCGAAGATTTCAGTCGCTCGAGTCAACCGACTCACACAAAAGAGGGTACAAGGATTCGAACCCAAAGTACTCGAAGCCAGACACGAAAGCGGACACAATGGAAATGAAATGGATGCCATGCGCCGTATGCAATTTACCGCACCCGCTGTTTAGGTGTTTCAAATTCTAAAAGATGAGCGTAGCAGCAAGGGCACAAGTGATCAAAGACAACAAATTGTGCTCGAATTGTCTAAACCACGACGTCAACGACAAATGTTTTAGTACACAACAGTGTCGTATATGCAACCAGCAGCACCACAGCCTGCTGCACCGAGAAAAACAGCCGTATGTACCTGCATCCAGCGCTAAGACGACCAGAGCTGCCGTGCACACAGCATTGATGGATGTGGGAAACCTGACGTCAGCACGCCCCGAAAGTAGCGCAGAGCCACAAAAGAGAGCAGTTCTCTTAGCGACGGCACTCGCCCGGACGAAGATGGCATCTGGGCAAGTAGAATATTTACGTATACTGATAGATTCTGGTTCGGAGGCTGCTCATGACGGAACAGGCTACCCAACTCCTAGGGCTTCCCCGTCAAAGGATTTCGGCCGAAATCTCCGGACTGGGAGAAGGAAGCCCCAAGATGCCCAAATCCCAGATACGGTGCGAGATATTGCCGCGGTTCCCAAGTAACTTCGCGATGACAGTGAAATTCGTGGTACTTCCGAAGATAACACAGACATTGCCAAGACAAATGATAGACGCCGAGATACCCACTGCGTGGCAAAACCAAATCATAGCCGACCCCACGTTTCATCAACCAGGACCGATCGACGCGATCTTGGGGGCAGAGGAAGCTGGATACATTTTGCAACCCGGTTTTCAAAAGACCAGGAGCGGGTTACTGAGTGAAGAGACAAAGTTCTGGTGAATATTGTCAGGTAGCGTCAAACAGACTCAGGATGAGCCCGCGAAGATCGTGAGCATGATAAGCCGGTACGAAAAAGACAAACAGTTGACCAAATTCCGGACCATCGAAGAAACAGCTACTTCAGACGCTGTACCGTTATCGCCGAACAACGAAGAGTGTGAGAGGCATTTTGAGACCACGGTAAGACGAGACACTAGTGGAGCATACACGGTACAAGTACCATTCAAGAACGGACCACCGACGCTGGGCGACTCAAAACCAAAAGCAGTGGCACGGTTCCTCCAACTGGAAAGATCTAAACTGAATAAATCCGGGAATGAGGCGTTGAGAAAACAATATAACGCTTTCATGCAGGAATATTTAGATTTAGGACATATGAAGCTGGTTCCTTACCATCAACGAGAAGACGGTCGATACTACATACCTCATCAACCCGTCATCCGCGAGGCGAGCACGACGACAAAGCTGACAGTGGTTATTCGACGCTTCCTCCAAGACGTCCAATGGTAAAAGTCTCAACGAGACTATGCATATAAGGTTGCAGCAAGAAATTACGGACATATTACTAAGGTGGAGAAAACATCCGGTAGTCTTCACCGCAGACGTCGAGAAGATGTACCGTCAGATTCGAATTACCGAGGAAGATCAGGGGTACCACCGAATAGTGTGCAGATTCGACTCCGAGCAGCCGATTGACGAGTACGCGCTGACAACGGTGACGTATGGTACGGCATCTGCTCCGTACTTAGCAGTTAAGACTCTGCAAACGTTAGCCGAAGACGAGAAAGACATATTTCCTCGGGCATCAACCATAGTCATGGAAGACTTTTACGGACTTGATTTCCGGAGTAAAATCGGTTGAAGATGGACTTCAGCTACAAGCGGAGATAATTGCACTCAAAAACGCTGGCGGACTCAACCTCAGGAAATGATCCAGCAACAGACAGGAACTAATCACCAGTCTCCCAGACGACCTGAAAGATCGAACAACAACCGAAATCACGCCTGATCAGGTCAAGAAGGCGTTGGGCGTGCACCGAACACCAGCTGACGATTCATTCCGGTTCAAAGTTGAGATAACTGAGTACACGTCAAGGACGAAAAGAACAATCCTGTCAGAAGTAGCAAAATTGTTCGACCCATTGGGCTGGCTAGCACCGGTGGCAATAAAGGCGAAAACGTTGATCCAGGACTTGTGGTTGCAGGAGCTGGAGTGGGACGAACCGGTAATACCGGTAATCCAAGAGTTCTGGAGTACATTTTACAACCAGTTAAAGATGTGGAAGAAATCCGGTTCCCACGGCGGATTCATTTCACACCACAAGAGGACGAGGATATCGAGCTCCATGGATTTTGCGACGCATCCGAAAAAGCGTACGGCGCAGTAATTTACGTACGAGCGAGGTCAGATACAGACACCATCAAGACGACACTATTGGTGGCCAAATCAGAGGTCTCACCAGCAAGAGCCAAAACATCCCTACCACGACTAGAACTCTGCGCTGCAGGCCTACTGGCCAAATTGATGACATGGACGAAGATAGCGTTACAAATCAGTAAGGTTCGACAGATGGCATGGACAGACTCCATGATTGCGTTTGCTTGGATCAAAGGTGACCCGTCCAGATGGAAGACGTTTGTAGAAAACAGAGTCAGTGATATTAAAAGATCGATACCAGCCGAAGAGTGGCGACATGTGAGTACAACAGACAATCCAGCAGATCTTGTCTTCAGGGGCGTACTTCCATCGAAAATGAAGTCTGCACGGCTGTGGTGGGAAGGACCATCATGGCTTCAAGAAGAAACACAATGGCCGATAGTGTGCTAGACAAAAATTCCAAGGACATAAATGGAGCGGAAGACATGCCTACCCGCGACAGTCCAGGCAGCCGAGGAATCGGTGATCAGTCGATTCTCATCAGTGAACCGCATGATTCGAGTGTTGTCATACTGCAACAGGTTTGTCAACAAAACCAGAGAACTGAGCAGCAAAAGTGGGCCACTGGACGTAGACGAACTGGATGCAACACCAACGCAGGTAATCAAAGCAGTACAACAGGAGACCCTGGACAAGGAAATATCCGCGGTAGCGAAGAAAGAACGAGTAACAGGCAGCAAGATTGCCAACTTGTGTCCAATAGTGGATCCAGACGGCGTGCTCCGCGTAGGTGGACGACTGAAAAATTCAAGTCTACCATACGGACAGAAACACCCAATAATTCTTCCACACAAAGCCCACCTCACAACGCTAATCATAAGAGACGCGCACGTGCAAACGTTGCATGGAGGAAATCAGATAACCGTGGCCGTCACTCGACACAAGTACTGGATCATCAACGCAAAACAGGCAGTGAGAGCGCTGATCCACAAATGTCCCACGTGCATTAGACATAACGCGCAGGCAGCCACGCAACTAATGGGGGACTTACCAGCTCCACGGGTAACACCGTCACCGCCGTTCTTTCACACAGGAGTGGATTACGCAGGTCCAATCGCCATCCGGGCCACCAAAGGACGTGGATACAAGTCGTACAAAGGCTACGTTGCAGTACTTTGCAATTCACTTGGAAGCAGTAAGCGACTTAACGACCGAAGCATTCCTAGCTGCGTTCCAGAGATTCACATCCAGACGAGGCCACTGCAAAAACGTGTATAGCGACAACGGCACCAACTTCGTGGGAGCCAACAACGCCATAGAGAACACAGTCCGAGAAATAATGCAGGGCCAAGGAGTGCAAGATCGAATGGTCACGCACGGAATACGATGGCACTTCAACCCACCGGCAGCCCCTCACTTCGGAGGACTGTGGGAAGCAGGAGTGAAGTCAATGAAATTTTACCTGAAACGAACGATTGGAGACTCCACTCTCACGTTTGAAGAAATGACAACCCTCCTCTGTCAGATAGAAGGGTGTCTGAATTCACGACCCCTGTGTGCAATAGGCAACGACGCCAACGACTTGGAAGTACTGACGCTAGGTCATTTCCTGATCGGGCGAGAGATCATAGCACCAGGCCATCCCGCAAAACTAGTGCAAAAGGTGAAAAGAGATTTCTGGCAGTCGTGGTCGTCGGAATACTTGGCCAGACTGCAGCAGAGGTACAAATGGCAGAACCTACAAGCCAACCTAAGACTTGGGGATGTAGTCATCCTGAAAGACAAGGATATAGACCCCAGCAAATGGCCATTGGCGAGGATCTCCCAGACCCATCCGGACCGAGATGAACACGTGCGAGTAGTCACAATAAAGAAGGCAGTAGGCCAGCCGATGAAGCGGAGCATCCACCAGCTGATCGCACTACCAGTTGGAGCGGACACAAACCTGATAACACCAGCAAAGGTCCAGGTCAACCATGTAACCACGCAGCGAACGTCACGAACCCGGACGTCAGCAGGCAACCTACTTACGCTGATAACGTGGATGATTTTTTTCACGTGCCCGGCCAGAATCCAAGCAGGTTACGACATCAGACCATTAGAACGCGGCCTGTACATCGAACACCTCGGACACGCACGCGTTGAAACAGGACTCTTCAGGATAGAACTACAATACAGCAGGATGAAATTGCGGAAAGACGCGCTGGGCGTGCACAATGTAAACGCACAGTTCCAGCACTTGTGCAACGAGACCAAGATAATGTCGTCCGCAGCTCAGTGTCACACACTTGGTCATCACCTCAAAGAGCTAGATGACGAAATGCAATGGACACTAGAAGGTTTAGACAATCCCACACAAGGCCGTCACCAGAAAAGAGGGCTAGTAGGCAACCTGCTAACATCAGTATTCGGGGTGAATGAAGAAGTGTACCAAGATATCAATAAGTTCGAACAGAATCAAAACGGACTCATCCGATCTGCCGACCACCAGACTGAGTTCATGATGTCTGCACTAGCCACATTCAACGAAACAGAGCAACGCATCAACAGGCGGTTGGACCAGTTCCGAACGAAGCTAAATCAAGGGCTAACCGCGATCAACGACATGAAAGGATGGTATGGTGCAGCAGATACGAACGCACTAAACATCCACATCCTCAACTCGTATCAGATGGCCCAGAACTACATCGACGAGACATGTCGATATTATGCAACACTCCTGAGCGTCCGAGTTGGCCGTGAAAACTTACACGATCTAGTGTCGCCAGTTCATGTACATCGCATAATATCAGAAGCACATCAGAAGATGCCATCAATCCTGAGCATAGTCTCGGAACCAGTCATCAAAACCACAGTCGAGAGTGACAACGAACACATACGAGTGTACAGTCACTTCTTGTTGGTTGGTGTGTCAAACTTAACTGTAATGAAGGTAACACCCACCCCACCGGGATCCAGAACAACTCATATTGGATCACAGAAGTGACAAATGGAATTATAGTCGTGAACTACAATCTACAGCTGTACTTCCAACTGACGGAAGAGGACCTGAAAACCAGAACGATGCTATCGACAAATTACTTCGTCTGCTCTCCAGCGTCCATCCAAAACTTGGACACCAGTCCAAACTGTCTCATTGACGAGATCTACCAGCGACCAGACCCGACCAGATGCACGGTCGTACGGAACAGCATCACGGGAACGGGAACGGGAAGGAACTACACTCGAAGAATGCGTGGATGGTGATTGTGACAAAACTAACGACCGTTGCAATCACGTGCACTGGTGACCGGCAAGACGTACGACTGAACCAGACAAGCATTGTGCAGATATCACAAGACTGTATCATACGCACCAAGCAGAACATCTTGACGCCAAAACGCATTGACGGATCTTGAGTACTAGCATCGTTCGTAAAACCAACGACGCCAACTGACGAGGTGATAGACCGACACGGCAGCGAACCCGCCAACATCATAGAACCAGTGATGAAGAACTCAGACAAGCTAAGCGACCTGAGCAAACAAGAGAACACGATCCAGGACGAGCTCGAGGCAACAGGCTGGACAACGATACACCACCGCTCAGCAATTACTAGCATCGTCACCACGACATCGCTACTAACGGTCGTCAGTATTGGTTTTACAGCATACATCTTATGGAAGAAATGTCGAACGCAGGTCCACAAGCAACCTCCAACGGACCTGCCACAATCTGACAGGGAAATGATGGAACTCCAACCGTTATACTCCCAACCATCCGAGAGGCGGCAGAATGTTTAATCTCCGCAAAAAAACGATTAAAAACATCCCAAATCGCGGAAACGAAGAAGTAGGTCAATTGCGACATACAGTAACAATGAAATGCACCGTCGCGACTAAGCTGAACGTTGACCGACCTGCGGCGCTGTGCAGCGAGAATCCGCACAGGTCCGTAACGGAAATTAAGTTTAGGCACAAATATCATACTTAGAGAAGCTGGGAAATAATTAATACGGGTCTGTCTAGATTCGGCCGATATTCATTACTCGGCAACAATTGAATGTATAAATATTGGTCAAAAATTGAATAAAGACATAGTTAAACAGTTACTACAAAAGTGTCAAGTTAATAACCAACCCCCCACTAAAAGCAAGCAGTACCGTTCAAAGTCACCTCGACCCTTTGCAGAGATCGAGACGGATCTCTGGGTACTGCGAGCTGCAAATCAAAGGTCCCTACTGGTTTTTACAGCGGTTTAACCGCCTAGATACAATTGTTACCACAATCGTTGCTAAATAGTTAAACATCCCATTGAAGTTAAACAACGACTGAAATACTGGGCCTTGGTGGTTCTCACATGAGACAGAATGATAATTATATCCTCTCTTTATGTCGGATTTATTCGATGCTCCGTGTTACTACTATTTCTACTCGAACTCGAATTGATCTTAAATTTGTACAACTGTAATTACGTGGGTAGCTGGGCTTGAACACTTCAATACGTAGCTGCCCATCTCAATTGTTGTTAATACTGTTGTCGTTTTGAAGCTTTATCAGAAGATCTTCGTTGGGAGCCAAATATTTACACATTTCAACAACGCGACTTTGTCATGACAGATTTTCTAGTCTCCATCACACACAACTCTCTGAATTTATGATTATTCATCCCTTATGTTGCAATCTTAAAGCAGATAGTCAACAACCATCAACAACCCTAGAAAATAGTAAACAATCAGTAAATCCACGAGAAAATTATTATAATTTTCACACCTATCATGGGAATGCCACCTATCTCCGGAAAGACTGGCGGCAGAAAATGTCGTACACCTTGCATGGGTAAAAGGACATACAGGAATACAGGGCAATGAAGAGGCAGGTGAGCTGGCGCGCAAAGGTTCCGATCGACACCTGATCGGGCCGGAGCCGGCGCTACCGGTGGCCCTTTCTACTCTGAATACCCTGATTAAAGAAGACACTCTGACCAGACACTCTGTGCGCTGGGAATCGACTGAAGACTACAGACAGGTGAGGAGCGCCATTAAGGCACCATCCCTCAAAAGAGACAAATTTTGCCTGCGACTAACTAGAGACAATCTCCAAAAACTCGTAGGGATATGGACCGGGCACGGCCGACTGAAGAAACATCTCTACACGCTGGGCGTCGTAACCGATCCCACTTGCTAAGGGTGCTTAAAAGAGGATGTCACTGCCCCGCGCTTGCGTCGGCCCGAGGATCCATAGTAGGGGACTTCTGGCCAAGTATGGCCAACATTAGCAATAAACACCTCACCCGGTGCGGTCCTCGAGTTCATCAACTCTGTTGGTTGGCTTGGGGACTAGCGGCGGGCGGTAGGGAGTTGCGCGGGAGGGGTGGCACAATGGGTTCAAGTAAGAGGCCTAAGTGCTAGAGTGGTGCAAGCCACTCACCCTCCAAACCCTAATCCAGAATCCAGAAGCACTAAATTAATGAGCTCCAATTATTTTCGCCATACGAACATCTTTATAATTTCCGAAAGCTCTGCTTATTCAAAAATTGTTGGTTGCCTAAAGCTCCCGTGTTGAAAATACCGAATTTAGACGATCGTTTGCGAAGATCCACCCACCCGTGATATGATCACATCGGCAAGATCATATCCTGAGCCGCAGGCGAGGGATATGAGCCGCGAGGCAATAATGGTAATTATTATTATACTGGGTGTCTTTGAAATACGTGTACAACGCGCTACCACATACTCCTGAGGTCAAAATAGAACGATTTAACCAAATTGACCTCAGTCCAAAAGTTGATAATAAAAAAGTTACAGGGTGTTGAAATGAAAATTTTTATTTCAATCTTTTTGAATAATCTGTCAAGTTTCGGGAATAATAATTCAACAATTGGTATAGTCGCCACAGCCATCGTTCCCTTATTTGACTTTTAGAGCCGTTCAACCCTCTTATTACTGTATGAACAGAGAACAAGTAGTAAATCTATAGGTGGTCATCACAGGCAGGTATGAAGAAAAATTTCGAATGGTACTTTTGATGTATACTTCGCGCGCGGCCGCTACCGACATTCGACTTTTAAAGCTGGTCCGCCCCCTAATTGCCCGACAATGAATAGCAGGTAAGACCTAGCCCGAGGGTCTACACTCTTGAGCGGTTGTTGCTGGCTGCTGCAGATTTGAAAATGCGATAAGTAGTTTAGACAAGACATGTTCGAATTAAATAATACGTTATGTTAAAATATGGGATCAAAACTACTTTCCAAACTTTCTTATTCCTACATTTGGCAAAACGTAAAGACCCTTCGCTAAGGTCTTACCTGCTATGCATTGTAGGAAAATTAGGAGGGCGGACCAGCTTTAAAAGTCAAATGTCGGTAGTGGCCGCGCGTCTACTATGTCGTGGAATTAAGAATACGCAGGTATAAACCGTCTCATGCTCCCACATAGCTTAAAAATACATTCCCAAATGTCGAAGTTCCAATCGACCAAGATCTCCTGCTGGTTTATTATCTCTATTCTATTCATTTGAAATTAGAGGGTTGAACGGCTCCAGAAGTCAAAGGAGGAACGAGAGCTGCGGCGACTATACACGAGGGTTTTTTGGTACGGGGAATATTTATCTGGACTCGGATTTACTGTTTTTTTTTCAAGCTCATATGTTTTTCATGAAAAATGATCCCATAAATTGGTGCGAATTTAGGGTGAATTCGACCAGTCAAGAGTGAATAATTCCAAAACGGTGGACCGTAGAGACATCAAACAAGAAAACTTTTATTGAGTAAAATCATCAGGTAATTTTGAAAGAGGAAAAGTTAAGACAGTCAGTTGCTAATTTTTGTAGCGTACGTGGCGCCCCCTAGGAAATACCTCATAACTGAGTCCCGATAAGTATTCTCCGTATCAAAAAACTCTCGTGTACCAATTTTTGAACTATTATTCCCAAAACATGACAAATTCTTTAAGAAAATTGGTATAAAAATGTTCAGTTCAAGACCCTGTAACTTCTTTATTATCAACTTTTGGACTGAGGTCATTTTGGTCAAGTCGTTCTATTTTGACCTTAGGAGTATGTGGTAGCGTGTTGTACACGTATTTCAAAGACACCTCGTACATTGATGTACGGTCCAACAAGAAATTATTTTCACAAATTAGCAACTTTTTACTGCTAAGTGAAGAACATTGGAAATTTCAGGCAATAATGTATAAGGTTCCCTAAACTGAAGTCAAGGGTACTAAAATATAATTAATTCGGGAGTGCTTATTGAATACTTTGGTTATGAATGTCTCCCAAAGTTTTCATGTCTCCTGAATAAAAAACTTAAACTACAATGAAAAGAACAATTTGCAGATAAGGATTACGTAAATTGAACCTATCAAAACAGATGTTGAGAATTTGAGGTGAATGTGTTGAACGGTTTGGGCATGAAAGTCCTGTAACTTTTTTGTATAAGGAAATCCCAACCTCAAGATATTGATACAAATTACTTACGACGCACAAATGCAACGTAGGTAAATTGGGAAATAGTCATGCTACCAATAGCTGACGATGATGTTCAATATACTACCTATATGGTGAACAATGTTTGACGGCGGCGACTTCGGTGAGGTATTCCGTCCAAAGAGGTTGAAGTCGAGTCTTCATCGGTCGGGCGTTTCATTGCCGTGGCTGTAAAATGAAAGAGAATAACGGTTAGAAAAACAAACGTCGTGCACGGCATGAGATGCGTCGCGAGAAAGGCGTAGGTAGGTGGTGGGTGGTTGGGTGAAGAATACTGACCGACAACTGCCCAATCCACTTCGTGGGGGAGAAAGAGTCCGGATTGTAATGATTGTAATGTAATGAAATAACTCACCTCAAAATGACGGACGTCCCAGTTCGGGACGTTCCTGGGGTCCAGTAAAGGGGCCGTTACACGGCACTTGGAGTGCCGCGCCCGGCGTGTGAATCGGCCGTGTGATAAGGTTGGCGCGACGGATTTCGCGCGGCGTGTTTGGTTCCGTCCAAAGGTGGTTATCGAGAAGGCGACAAAATGATTAATATTATTATGATTTTGACTTTTGACGAATAGAAGTTCTCATTAAATTCTCTATATTGTATTCACAAATTAAGACCTTACCGAATTATAAAAGTGACGACGAGGATTACGGCATTCAGTACGAGTCATTATGGAGAATTTGCAGCAGAAATTTGCGGAACTTATGATAGCGCAACAAGAGCAAAATCGTACTCAGCAAGAGCTTATGTTAAAATCTCAACAAGAGTTCCTCAGCAAGTTTGCAAAAACTTTTTCGGAAGATCATTCACACCCGAAACAAGCGGTCAGTGAAGAATTTCGAATGGAAACTTTGGGAAACAGCATAAGTGAATTCGTTTTCAATCCGGAAGCTGGTTCAACGTTTGATACATGGTATAAACGGTACGAAAGCGTATTTTCTGAAGATGCCAGCAGCTTCTCATATGCAGCAAAAGTCAGGCTTCTCTTACGTAAAATCAATACCGCGAGTCATCAGCAGTACGTAAATTTCGATCCTTCCGAAAACACCGAAAGAGTTGGATTCTGCATCTACCGTCAAATTATTTATTGATATGTTTGGCGAAGAGACCTCAATCTTTCAAAAGAGATATCGAAGCATTAAACTGTTCAAAAGTCCATCAGAAGATTTCGGCGCTTTTGCGGCAAACGTCAACAAATTTTGTGAAGATTTCAAAATCGGTTCTATTACGCCTAACGATTTTCGTTTGTGGCCTCACAAGTAATGAAGATGCTGACGTCAGAACTAAACTTATTTCAAAAATCGATGGTAAACCAGAAGAAATGGATCTTCAAACTTCAACAGTGGAATGTCAACGAATCATTACTCTCAAGAAAGATACAGCGATGGTCCAGAATAACAATTCTATAGTACAAACTATCAGTAATAAGAACCAGAAGCCTCAAGCAGACAAGAAGGTCCCTAAATCTCCTGGTTGGTTCTGCAGAGATTTACATTTTTCGAAATTTTGCGAATTCAAGAGAAACAAATGTCAAAAATGCAACAAAGTCGGTCACAAAGAAGGTTTTTGTGATTATAAAACCAATATCACAAAGAAAACCAACAATATTTCGAGGAATTTCTCAACCAAAATCGTCAATGTAAATGCAATCAATTCGGTTCAACAGTTACAAATTAATTCGGCATCAGACATTACGATTATCTCAGAAGATACATGGTGTAAAATAGGGAAACCTCTGTGCAGATCATTTGGCAAGGAATGCTTCAGGAAGTCATTTACTTCTCAAATCCGAATTTAGCTGTCACATGTCCTTCCATGTTTCGTCATGGAAGGACATGTGCATGTGCATCAAGGAATTTGTTTCGTTACACCGGTCAAGAACCTCAATTTATTAGGGATTGATTGGATTTCAAAATTTGGATTTTGGGACAAGCCATTCAACTCTATTTGCAACCAGATTTTATCAAACAAAGAAAATGCAAATAAATTTTCGAAAAATTGTGAAGAAATGTGTGTGAAAGAATTTCCAGATGTTTTCGAAGAAACTGCAATAAGGGTCAAGTCGATCTTCAATTGAAGCCAGATTCTGTACCAGTTTTTCAACCGAAGAGACCAGTGGCGTATGCTTCAAAACAGAAAATTGACAAGGAGCTTCAACGATTACAAAATTTGAAAATAATCTCACCAATCGAATACTCAAGATGGGCGGCACCTATCGTCGTAGTTCAAAAACCAAATGGTACAATTCGAATTAGTGCAGATTATTCAACTGGATTAAATGATGCTCTTGAATCACACCAATATCCTCTTCCATTACCGGAGGATATATTTGCAAAAATTGCTAACAGTAAAATCTTCACTCTCATCGATTTATCGGATGTTTTTCTACAAGTTCCAGTAGGCGAATCTTCGAGAAGATTGTTGGCCATCAACACTCGAAGGGGAGAACATAGAAGAACAACTTCAAGTATTCCTACAGTGTTACAGAACTATTCCCAACCGGAATAGTAGTATTTCTCCTGCGGAGGCAATGTTTGGTAGGAAAATAGGGACCCGCCTCAGTCTCATCCTTCCTCAAGCGAATGAACAATCTTCCACCAATCGCATAAAAACCAAAACAAGAGTTTTTGAAGAAAATGACCTTGTTTGGGCTCAGAAACCTTTTGCAAACAGTTGGATTTGGATCAAAGGCAAAATTGTAGGAAAAATTGCTGTCGTGATGTATGCTGTTAGCATAGATGAAGACTCGCGCGGGGACAGAATCCACATAAATCAACTACAAGCCAGAATTACTCCAAATGTAAATGTTAAGAAATCGAAAACTCCATTTGAAGTTCTCATTGAAGATTTTGATATTCAACCGAAGCAGGTTTCTTCAAGGTTTCAAGAAGGAGTTACTAATCGGCCATTGTTGAACAAAATCCAGAATAAACTTCAAGATCAAGAATCGCAATTTCATGTTAATGTTGAGTCGCTAGCTTATTATCAGCTACAATTTAGAAGAGGAGGTGTCGGGAAGGCGACGAAATAATTGATTACTATTATTATGATTTTGACTTTTGACAAATAAAAGTTCTCATTGAATTCTCTATATTGTATTCACAAATTAAGACCCTACCGTATTATAAAAGCGGTAAACTATGCACACTTCAAAGGAAACGTGCCTAGCGTGGAGTGAAGCGTCTTGTGGATGCAGTCACACGGTGCTAGATCTTTGGCATCTACAGCCGCCAGGGGCATCGGATATTCCCGTATGATCCTTCGTGTCGCAATTAGCGGGATTAAAAACGTGCTCTTGCCAATCTTGAGGAGTTCATCTATATCCTTAACTGAATATGTCGTGATCAAACGATGCGATCACTGAGTTTTTAGATTTATACAAAGAGGAATTAATTATTTGAGCCCAAAGCATGAGCGGCACAAGGATCGGAATGAAGTATTTGATGCCTGGACACGAATCCAAAAAGTTTAGCGTTACGAGCTTAATCAGCGAATTAAAGAAGAAAAAAGATACACTAATGGGAACATTCCGGAAACTGCATACAAAAGTCAAGGCAAGCACGAAGACAGGGAGCAGGGCGGATGACGTCTTCAAGCCTGACTGGTCTGCCTATGAACAAGTGGCAAAATTCCTGTATATCGTCCCAGAGAAACAAAAAATTTAGATGTGAGTATACTTTCAATTTCAAGATAAGTTACTCGACATAAAACAAAAAACGCTAATAAGTGATTTCATCAGAGTTACTCTCAGTATATTCTTTTCACTACTCAACATCGATACTGCGAAGGCATCCCTGACATTTTTACTTCTACTTTTCTAGCCACTTTACGAAGTGAGAGCAGTGCAGTTAGGTTGTCGTTTTTATTTCGCCATGATCCAGGTTGGAATTCGCCCTTTATTTCAGTATCGAAAGTACCCTTTGAAGAATATATTGATCTTGAAGTCCTGCTTCTTCTCAAATAATTATGTAATAGAACGCTAGCCATTACGATGTTTGTGGTCTTTTCTGGCGATAGTAGTATCGATTTTCGGAGAACTCTGAAAACAGCTGACATGATGCTGTAGGGAATATTTTGAGGAGGCTTTGAGTTATGTCGTAATCACTAGAGGAATGATTCATTGTTGTAATCATTATTGTAATGAAACAAAGTTGTTGATATTGTTATGTGACAAGAAAAAAGTCCAATAGCTGGCGGTTGGGGTTCGAGACTTTGCGGTCGGCGTTTTAGTGGTGAGTTTGATCACTAGGTAAACTCTTAGCTCTATCTTGTAGCTCTTCAAGTTGTGTAGTACTAGATATGCTTTCATCAGGCGGGCATTAAGACTGTTCTGCAGTAGCGGAGCTGGGTAATGCCGGGGGCGTAGACTGCGGGTAGGACATGTTGAGGGGCCATTGCACGTCCGAGTCTGCACTGCCTGTTATTTGGTATGACTCTTGTTGGCTGATTAGTATGGCGGAGGACGTTTCGTCCATTGCACTCCGGTACTAATGTGGAATGTAGAGTCGGGTGGTAGCTCAATGATGGTTGTTCAGTTGCCTATGTAAATAGAATATCCTTATCGTAGAACTCCCCTATTAGTGGACTAGAGTTGCTCAGGGATATTTTCTCATTACAGAACGAACCTACAGATCATCACAACAAGTCTTCCCTCTCTCTACGCTCGTTCGCCATCATCTTGATGATAGAATAAATAATTATGTAACAATAAATTGTAAGAATAAAACATATCTTACAATACCAAAAACATTTTCTATAATTCGGCGAGCACGTAAGAGGCGATAGCTGAATATTCTCTACTAAGTTCCTTTGTCATGAACGCCAGAATAAAGTTTCAACATATTTGTTGTCAATGCGAACGCATCATCCCCCACAAACACGTAAGGCTCGGGTTGGTTTTGATCGGGCAGTGGACAATCTAATGGAAGGTTAAGCTGTTTCTCAGTTAATTTTTGGAATAGTGAAGAATTGCTGAAAACTCCTCCGTCACTAATTCTTCCTTGGCACCCAACATCCACATAGGTGAAACAGTAATTAGCATCGGTTACTCCCAATAGCACAATGCTAAAAGTCCCACTATGTGGAGGGCATTGAATTATTACATGCTTTCCATCGATTGCACCACGGCAATGAGGAAAGTTCCACACGTTTTGGAATCCCTTTGCTATATTCATCCATTCATTTGCAGTAGTAGGCAACTACAAATCACAAATTTGTTATTTAGAAATCTATTTATTAGAACTGTCTCAATAGGAAAATATTGGGGAGCAACCGGACGAACAATCAAATACAGAAAGTCGTGATGACGAAATTTAGGAAGAAACTTCCACCAATAAAGACCTGTTTAAGAGCGTTCCTAGTACTAGTAGAGAAGTTACAGAATCTCCAACTCCAACTAATTCAAGCTCCAGTACCATGTTCAAAGCTCCAGCGAGAGCAAAAGATGGTGCCATTAAAAAACGTAAAGTTATCAACGAGGGGAAAGAAAGCCGTATAGATGCAGCGTATAATTTTTTGAAAGCTATGAGTGGCAAACCTGAGGAAGATGAACGTTCTCTATTCTCTGACTTATTATGTCGAAAATTGAGAGCAGTAGATAAAAACGTGCGCGACGTTGCAATGCATGATATCGATTGTCTCATATTTCGCTTTAGGCAGCAACAACATCGTCACGAACCCGTTGTATATTGTCAACAACAAATTACACCGTTTCAGCCTCACACACAACAGTAGTAGAGCTGTGGGGGTTCTGGGACCGCGCCATCCGAGTCTCAAATCGCCATCCGAGTCTCATATTGCCTTCCGAGTCTGAGTCCGAGACAGTGCGACCGAGGTCCGAGGTCACTTCTTCGAGTCCAAAGTCCACTTCTCGGTGTGCAGAAATAGTCAATGACCAAAGGCTTTTTTTCAAGGTCATTCCGGTGGCTGTTGAAGGCAATGCTGTCAGTCGATGTGGCCGTTGAAGGCGTACGGTGTGCAGAAATTAAAAAAAAATGCTCAGCAGAGGGCGTTGAATGGTCAGCGTGGGGTAGTTTGATGAGATTACTCAGGGTCTACTCTAGTAGACAGGTCGGAATACTGATTGTCATTTGCCAAAAGTCGGCCTTTTCTATGACGTTTTGTGACTTTTCTCGTATAACGATATTTTCAGCGTAATTTATTGAAATTTTCAGTATTCTATCGTGAATTGTGTGGTTGTGAGTGTTTTACTAGGAAAATAATCAAATTCCAAACCTTTTTTGGTAAGTTTTTCGAAGATTTTCATACAATATTCTTATTAAATTCGAAAATTTTCATCATTTTTCAACCAAGTCAGTGACACACTGCTTAAATTCTAATACTTCTTGGGTCAGCCTTTTCTCTTTTTCAACATTTTTCCGCAATCCACGCACTCATTATACGCTAAGCAAACATTGATCAAATCATTTTGAAAGTAGGACGTTTTCTGGTTATTTTCATTTATTATAAATTATTTTAAACAATTTTATTGTCGGCCTGTTCTATTTTCAACACTTTTTCAAGGGTCCCACAATGTTTAACAAACTCTCGAGATGGATTTTTTTTCTATACTTAATAGACATAATTTTCACCAAAAAAAACCTTCCTTGCCGGCCTAATTTAATTTTCAAAATTTCTTCAACCGTTTTGTCAAAAGAGCCGTACAGAAAATGATAAATATTAGTATTTGAGCAGTGTGCCACTGACTTGGTTGAAAAATGATGAAAATTTTGGATTTTAATCAGAATATTGTTTGAAAACCTTCGAAAAACTTACAAAAAAGGTTGGGAATTTGATTATTTCCCTATTAAAACACTCACAATCAGACAATCCACAATAGAATACTGAAAATCTTAATAAATTACGCTGAAAATATCGTTAAACGAGAGTACTAACCTAGGTGCTACAATTGAATTTTAACTTATCGCGACACCTATTGACCCTCATGGGAGTCATCGGCCCGGTGTGGCCAGAGTTCAGTAGATATTCGGCGGGAAAGTAAACGTAAACACGAACTCTTTAATGTTAATCGATATTTTATTGGTAGTAATTTCTCTCGTTGTTTCCTGTGGGATCTTCCCCCACTTTCGTTGAGTTTGGACAGGGTCTTCATTACGAATCACTTCTTGGTGGTACTCAGGTCGTGCACCCTTCTGCCGTTTAAGTGCGTTTCCTGTAAGAGGAATATGTGGATGTAATTTTGAGTTATCATATCCATCCTTCGGAGCTCTTACCTCTCAGGAAGTTTTCCGACCGAAATCTTGCCGTTTAGTGCTTGTGAAGCCAGTATTTTTGCGATTTCGTGTCCGATATCCATTTTGGGGCTATAAAGCACTCCGGCATAAGTGAGTACTATTCTTCTAGATCTTGTTCTGTTATCTAAGACCTGCCCTCACAGATTGAATCGACGCAACCACCCACATCTGGTTTACCAACTTTCTTCGAAACCCTCGTCTCACTTTTGAGATAAATCTGAAAACTAACGACACCGCGTGTCGCTTATGCAATTCTTCGTTCTAGGTTTTTTTTTTCTTTTCCTCCCATTCTTCGTCGTTCCACCCCTAGCGGGTTAACAGTCCACGGTTCGTCCAGGTCCGGAGGGTTCTCACCGTTGCTGGTAGTCGTCCCCGATCGTTTTCCGGGAGCTGTCGCATCGAAAGGTCCCTTTTCAGGAACTTCCGATTTGAAGTAACGTCTTCCTTTGCTTTGCATCGTGTACCTGTTATATAAATACCTGTATTTAATTACCGTATTGCGTATTTCGCGGCGCTAATAATTTTATTGACTGCGTAGTTTAATTTCATATACTTACTTACTTTTTGTAAGATCCATTCGCGCTTGGCCAAGATCGGAACGATCCTTTTGCTTAATTTAATTAATCTTTATATCGAGTACCTTAAGTTTGCCTAATTTAATACCTAACTAGTACTTCTTTTAGTATTTTATGATTACCAGCTTTTGTCATCAATCTAAGAGTGTGTAATGAATTTACTTGGCGCCCCAATATAACACCTTTATTTACCCACGGCCGTCTTCACTGTTACTAGCCCGTGCACAACTCTTGAGTGAGTATTACGAAGAATTTTTGGTAACAAAGTCACAAAACGTCACAGAAAAGGCCGACTTTTCGCAACTGACAATAAGCAATCTGGCCTGTTTACACTATAGTCGGCCATGGATTACCCCCGTTGCCCAGCCTAGCCTGGCCTGCCCAGACTAGCCTGACTCACCTTCGAGCCGAAACGGCCTAAATCGAATGTTATTTGTATGTGCCGAGTATCAGGAGAGTATGAGTTGGAGCATAGTCCGCAAGATTCATAACTATTAGTATTTAAAACGTTTCCTTATTGAAGAATTATTCATTCATGATATGTTATCATTCGAGTAACAAGTGCTGAGAAAAAAAAATGTGTACGGACGATTGTGAGGTTAAGAGTTCAACGATGTGTATGTGTAGAACTAGCGCTGTTAGATTAATTGGAGTGAGCGTGGGAATTTTATTAGTTTTCGTATTGATGGGGTGCTTATTCGTGATATCAGAAGTAACAGCCTCACCTAGTACCACTGTATACTAGAGGCAGGGCGACGAGCGCACAAACTGTAGTCGCAGAATGGTCCAAAACGTTTCACACTACTGTGCGACAAGGACAGCACTACTCAGGCCGGTTTCGCGCGCTCTTATCCATAGGATTATCCGTGATCGTCGTAGAATCCGCACGGGGTTATCAAAGATTCACCCTCAAAATGGTATATAAATGTGTCGCTACTGGGTGAACCAATGTTTCGTTCTGCGAAGTTCCTGCTGGAATGTTGGAACTGTGAGCTGTGGAGTGCAGCGTTGCCGCAAAAAGACATTTTTCGACGCCCACTTTTCATAAGGATCGGAGTGGCTGAAAACTCACTCATGTTTAATCTGTTACATAATGATTCTGGTGATTTCATTATCGCACGATTCCTTAATTTCATTGAATCGAAGAACGAAACCGATTTCAAAACGTTTTAGTTAATCATTTTTATCGTAAATTCTTTCATGTTATTAGTTTACTATTACGCACAAAAATCATGTGTTTCATAAAAAAAACATTTTCGAAAAGATGAGATCATTCGCGAAGTACTGAATGATTTGTATTCGGTAGGATACAATACATAAATGAGGTGACAATATTGGGTACCATTTAATTACCTATTAATTTTTAGTAACCTCTACGTATTCCGAAATTGAAAACCTGCGCAATTTCAAGTAAATGGCCAAACTGCCCCGCTTATCTCAGTAAAAATCCCATCGTGAAGCGCAAGATTATAGAAAAGCACGACGGTTGGTAAAAAAAACGTCTAAAACGAGGTATCGGTCTAAAAAATCACAATTTTATGGAAATGCCAGGAATATGTATGTTTTCAGATTTAGGTAAGAAAATTTCATCTACACGGGACAAGTGGTTAGAGGAGGTAACTAAAGCAAATTCAACTAAAAAAATTTAGTACAAAATTACATGTTCAAAATTACTGAATTTAGCTCGGAATTTACTTATAGTTACTTTCGCTTTGATTGCTTTGATCCCGTGTTAAATCATGGGGATACAGACATCTATTATTTAGGACATATTATACCAGTTTCATATAAAAACTTTCAGTATCGAATTTGATAGTTAAAATCATAATTTAGAAAAGTATTTTCTCGCACGCGCTGTCTATCTATGCGAGGTTTCAATGAGCTAGAGCGAGAACCCGCGGCCTTTCTATATCTTTCCTTGTCTCGCAAAAGTGTGAAGACTTATGGACCACATTTCCAGAGCTCGTCGGGCTACCTCTCTAATAGTATACCGTGCCTAGTACGAATTCATCAGGCCGGTGTGTGTACGAGTTAGGACACACACGATATCCGTAGAAGAAAAAGGATTTTTCCTACTGTATGAACGGTACAAAAATCGGGTGGAATTAATATCCAGCATTTTACTTTTTTGATAAGGTATTCCATTATGGTGAAGAAATTCTTGATTGTAAGACTAATAAATTGATTGGATACATAATTGGTAATTATTTGGATTATTACCCCATTACACGCGCTAAACGTTGTTTGGTTTTGGTGGGTAACCGGTCCGAGACCGTCAATTCCCATCATCTGAACAGTACACAGACGTATTTAGTACGTAAGTGTAAGAAAAGTTACAGAAACCATATTTAATGTATTCCTGATAGACACGCAGACGGCACCGCTTTGCGAAGAACTGTGTGTCATCTCATTGGTGGGTACAAATAAACACGGGGGGGGACGTGGGTTTAGCGTTGGATCGGGAGAACGAATAATGAGTAATCAAAAAGGGGCTTACCGACAATGATGGAGGCGGCCACGTCTCCTGGAAGATGATCTGGGGACCTAAGACATACAAAAGATGCCGGAAGAGAAACTGTTACGAACAGCATGACTAAGTACATCACGGTCATAAGAGGACCATTTTTGCACGCTTCGCGCGGTGATGACCGCGTTCATCGTAATCGACGGCATCCCGGACCAGACGGTTGGGATGTACCTCGGCTTTGCCAAAAGTTTTCACGGCGGAATCGCGTAGGAAGTCTTTTATTAGCGGGAGTTCCGCTTCGCGGTGCAACTGAGTGTTGCGAACAAACCAGGGGGCATTGAACGCGGATCGGAGGAACTTGTTCTGAAACACCTGCAGCCTGTGAAGTTGTGAGTTGGACACATGACCCCAGACAGGCGAGGCGTAAGTCAGAGTGGGTCTCAAGACTGTCTTGTACAGGAGAAGCTTGTTTTTAATTGACAGCTTGCTCCTGCCACAAGTCAGCGAAGCGAGAGACCCGGAAACGCGTTTCGCTTCCGAGAGGGTGTAATCGACGTGCTTCAAAAAATTTAGACGTTTGTCAATTTTGACACCGAGGTATTTGACTTCGTCCGCCCAGGGGATATCCTGGCCGAACATGGTGACATGACCGACGGGTTGGACCCGACGGCGGGTTATCACAAGAGCTTGACTTTTCTCTGGATTTACGTCGATCCTCCAGAGACGTAACCACGTCTCCAAAAGATCGACGGCCTCCTGAAGTCGCGAGGTGGCACGGTGAGGTCGAAATGAACTGGTAAGAATGGCGGTGTCGTCGGCGTAAATGGCGAGTTCAGTACTCGCCAGTTTGGGTATGTCCGCGGTGAAAAGATTGTACAAAAGCGGAGAAAGGGCTGATCCTTGCGGGACCCCGGCCTGGATGAGCCGCTCGGTCGAGAACGCGTCGCAAATTTTCGCTCTGACGGAGCGCGCGGACAGGAACGATCTTATCAGCTGCACCATGGCGACCGGTACCCCTGATCTGAGGAGCTTACAGAGAAGCCCCTCATGCCAGACGGTATCGAAAGCCTTCGACACGTCCAAGAAGATCGCCCCCGTGACCTGTCTCCACTTAAGCCCCACAGAGGCGTATTCCCCCACGCGGAGTAACTGGTCGACGGTGGAGTGTTTTGGGCGAAGGCCGAACTGCTCCTCCGGGACGATGTTGAGCCCGGATGCGATATCGGAAAGGCGGTGTTGGATCAACCGTTCTGCCACCTTCCCTGCGGTGGAAAGGAGGCTAATCGAACGATGTTTTGACGGAAACTTGTGATCCTTGCCCGGCTTGGGAATGAAAATTACGGTGGCGCATTTCCACCGGGGTGGGAAATGACGGTACCGGAGAATCGCGTTGAAAATGCCAGCAAGAGCCGTGACGATCTTGTCTGGCAAGTGTGGCGGTACCTGCCCGCACATTCAACAAGACGCCTATGGACGTCGCTAATGGAGATAAAATAACAAATTATTATATTATTATTTTTATACACGCGTGTGTCAGTTCCATGTTAAATTATACTTTTACATCTCTCCTACAATTATTATATTTATTATGGAGGCATCCTCCATAATTTGGTGACCCCGACAAGCGAACAAGCATATAACAATTTTGAAAATTTTTACGAAAAATGGCAGACTTTCAAAAAACTTCTTTTGGACGCAACTCTTCGCAACTTTTGGAACTTCAGAGTGTTTATCCCGAGGTTAGTCAAATTGTCAAGCTGCAGAGCGGAGCAACTGGCCGTAATTTGCGCCGACCCCAAGCCGCCCAGCGTCAGGACACGACGTTTCCCGTTGGATTGGACTCGTCTTCAAGGATTTACAAGTTTCTGCATGTTCGAGGTTAAGCTGAGACATGGTCGCACTTCGACTACTTCACGTCCCTCATATCTCCTGCAACTTTATCACAGAAGACGTCCCACTCAAGTCAAAAAGCAAGGGAACGACCAAGATTCGTTACTTGTTTGGAGTTTTCCAAAATTTTTCCCGAAAGAAGCAAGCTCAAGAATGTACCACGCCAAATTTTTACACTACTGCAATCTCCGAAATTACGCGCTCGTGCAAATAAGGATATTTGGACCGAAGAACCATCCGATCCGTCGCCTTAGCCCAGGGGTTCCGAACAACGGACTGTAAGAACGGTGAATGGGGGATTCGCATGTTCCGCACCTGAAATTTTCGAGTTTCGAGACCGACGCAGTCTCTGATGGGGGAGTAGTGTGACGGTACCTGCCCGCACGTTCAACACGACGCCTATGGACGTCTCAATGGAGATAAAATAACAAAATTATTATATTTTTCATATTTATACACGCGTGTGTCAAGTTCTATTAAATTCTACTTTTACATCTCTCCTACATTTCTATTTATTATGGAGGCATCCTCCATAATTTGGTGACCCCGACGTGATCCTCCATACAAGTTTTTGAGAACGACGACGGGAATTTTGTCTGGTCCGGGGGTCTTACGTGCTTTCAAAGACTTGATTATCGCCTTTATCTCTTGGATAGAGACAGGGCAAATCACTGTCGGGTCGTCGGTGTCCAATTCGTTGGCGACCGAGTCCTCGATCTCCTCGACATGGTCAGGATCGGCCCGCGCCCAGTTCGGTCTGCATTGCAACTCCAAACTGTCCGCAAAAGCTTCAGCCTTCTCCTCGTCGGTGAAAACGAGACCCCAGTTATATATTTCTCTTATTTAGAAATAAAAACACTTAAACACGATTTTAGATTATCGGTGGTTTATTACAAAAAAGCAAAGACGTTTACAAGACGGTAGTTCGAAATAGAGTGATTAAAAAGTAATGGTATTTCATTTACAAAGATATCATGAAGTACAATTATACAGTTTAGAGTTTATGTTAAAGTTCATGTAAAACATGCGTTCCCTGTGTTCTCATGGATCTTCTTGCGAGGTTCCAAGAAGATGTCTCATGTGGCGTAGTGTTAGCGAAATCGTAATTCCCCGCTCGCCGTGAATCGGCGGAATCGGCATTCGGTCGCTGCGCAGCACCTTCGACATTCTCCAAACGGAATTGTCCTCGGTGGACAAGAACTGGAGCTTGCGCTCCCACTCGACATTTCGAAGATCGAGAATCGAGTATCGCACTCCGTCTTGGAGACGGTTGAACTCACGCCGATCATCCGGGTGTCGCGTGCGATGGTATCTGTGTCTGGCGCGATTTTTAGTGCGGATGGCATCTAAAATGTGTTGCGGTAAGCGCTCGTGTTCGTGCTGTTTCGTCGTGATTCGCGTGGATGCATTTATCGATTCTGTGAGTTTCCTCTCCAGTAAGGAAATTGCGTCATCTAAATCTCCGGTGCCGCTAATTATCGGAATGGGGCCGTAATGACCCTCCAAGTGTTCCGTGAAATGAGACCAATCCGTGAATTTGCGTGTAATCAAGTCTGGATCGTTCGCGTCCGTTCCGATATGCATCAAAACGGGATTGTGGTCAGAACAGAGAGAATTTATCGCATGCACATTAATTTGGAATGGGACGTTTTTCGTAATCGCGATATCTAAAACTTTTGCCGTTCCGGTGGCGTAGTGATGATGTGTAGGGTGGTCCGGAGCCATGATGTGGACATCCGGATTTTCTGACGCGTATCGACGTAAAATGCGGCCGTTCGTGTTCGCTCGACGGCAGTTCCAGTCACCGTGTTTGGCATTGAAATCGCCAGCCAAGATGACCGAAGCTCCCAGATTGAACATTTCTGTGAGATCGGTGTCGACGAGCCGTGCCCCCGGTGAGCACTAAACTGCCATCAAAACCAGCGGCCCGAGTGTGGTGTGTATGATGACTGACGTGGTCTCCAACGTTAACAAAGGCGGCTGCGCCGCGACCGAATGCTTGACAGAGTTGCGGACGTAAATGGCCGTTCCCTGACCGGCGCGATCTAGTTGAGATCTGTGAAGGGTGTAGTCCCGAATTTTGGGCGATTTATGTGCAACTCTTAGGTGTGTCTCGTTCACCAGAATTACCTCGAAATCGTGTTCGGCTGCGAAATCCGCAACTTCATTGCGGGCCCTCCGCAGGCCGTTCGCGTTCCAAAAACACGTCTTCAAAGATCTAACCACGCGTGGATGTACTGGCATGCTTAAAAGTTATGGCTGGACTTGAGGGCGGGCAGGAGGGCGTCCACCTGCGAAGCGGCTTCTGCGAGGGACATGCCGGTGATTACGGCGGTCAAGAAAGACACGATCTGCGTGCGCTTGACCTCATCGTCCATCCGAGGGATGTACAATGTGGCCAGCGCAGCTGCAGCAGACCGGTCGGGATTCGGCCCGACGGGAGAGGGGCCGTTCCGCGGGGCCGAAGCGGGCTTGACGGGGCTTTTTCGCCCTTTCTGACCCGGATTGTTTGCGGGCGGCATGAGGGTGGTCGGAGAATTGCGCATTTAACGCACCGGAATTCGGCGCGGCAGCCCTTTTGGGCGTGCGAAAATCGCTGGCAGCGATGACACTGCGATGTGGTTGCGCGCTTATGCGGAGATTCAACCTTGACCTGGAGAGCCAGAACAATCTCTAGGTCGAAAATCGCGGTGTAAGTTTGGGGGAGCTCCACGAAGACTAGTGGGAGCTCCTTTTCCCCGTGGACGGACTTCATTCGCGTGACCTTGATCGCGGGAATGTCGCGTTCGACTAGGTCAGCGAGGACTGTTTCGGGGTCGATGCGTGCAGGAATCCCGCGGATGACCACGCGGAGGGTTTTCTCTTCGGGGAGAGCGAACGAGTGGAATTGGACCTTCAGGCGTTCCAATTCCCTCGTGAGGACACGAAAGTCCATCGGGGTGGCGGGAAGGACTCGAATGTCCTGGACGACAAGTCCAAGTGCACGGATGCGCTCCAGCACAGTCGGCCACAATTTAGAATCGTGGATGACGACTGGAGGAACGCGGGGCGAAGCGGGGGTGGCCTGAGAGGCGGGGGTGGCATGCGACACGGGGTCGGCTTGAGAGACGGGGTCGGGCTGAGGGACGGAGTCGGCCTTGGAAGTTAAGGCGGAGAGCGCCGCCGCGAAAGTGGAGACCGGCTTCGCAGGCTTCACCGGGACCTGGGGGCTTTTAGAAAGCGACGCCCTTTTCCGTTCCTGGTATTCAGGAACGGGCAAGCGACGCTTTCCGCAGGACGGGGCGGGCCCGTTGCTGGCCACGCCCTCCGTCACCTGCATCGGGCTAGGCGACCGAGACACGGACGGTCACCCAGATTCTTCCTCGTCGGAGTCGGAGTCGGAGGAGGACGAGGAGGCCTCCTCCGCGGAGTTGGAGGTCTCCTCGGCCACGGGAGGATCCAATCCTCGGCCATTCAGGACCTCCACCAACTGCAGCACTTTGCGCTCGAGTTCCAAAACCCGACCGCGGAGAAACTCGAGCTCGCGCTCGCGCGGGTCCATGGTGGACATGGCGGCACACTCTATTCGGTCGACCGGTTGATTTTCTGTTAGCGGAACGAAAAGAAACGATCGTAACAGATCGAGCACTGCGACTCGAATGACCCCATTACACCTCACGACATGTACCAAATGTATTGTGGATCTTATGGATTGGAACGTCTGGTTGGTGATCGTGAAATTTATTATGATGGTCGAACATATCGGACGACTGAAGAATTCAGAAAAGACAACTCATCCGTTGATGTTCTCCATGAAGACATACAATGTTTTATATGGTTATAAGAGAGGGAGATTAAATTAAGAAAACATAAGATTATACATCAGTTTTTTTATTAAACTAGAGAGGACACCGCGCTGCCGCGCGTTGTCCGTCATTTCTTGATTATCATGCAAATCTATAACAAATGTAATTATTCTCAATTATATTTTAAAATAGATCACGTTTAAAATGGATATTTGAACCATAATAACATCAAAATAAATAGTCTAGGACAATCGCTCCGTGGCGAGTGTGAGAAAGAAGAATCGGTAAGCTCAAATATGTGCGATAGAGATAACACTTCATCCAGGGCACAGACTTCCAGGCCGACGCCCGGTGTATTTTTATGAACACGCTCTCGTAAAGCGATCGGAACGATATTTACGAACAAAGCCTTCATCTTCGGTACGCTCCTCTGGTCCGCTCTGTTCACTTACGTTGGCGTTTTGATGGAGATTTCACGATTTACTCCAATCAAAACGGCTCTTAGCATCTAACGCTCGAACTTCATTCGTAAGAGACGATGTTGTGTTGAGATCATCAACTTTATTTATAAGGAAAAAGATATAATAAAGGAAAAAACAAGAAATCATAATATGGTGTTTTATTTTATTCCAAACAATATTTATTACAAAATGGAAAATCTTCGCTTAATCGAAGTTTAATTTCCTCTCTTAACATTTGTATAGTTTCTGGACAGAAAAAAAAATGTGATTTACATTTCTCACAAGTACTTTCATCCGTATTATCATTAGAGTACTCGATGGATGGTTCGACTTTAACAATTGGAGGATGATTTTCGTTATTATCATAAGGGTACTCGATGGATGGTTTGACTTTAACAATTGGAGGATGATTTTCGATTTCGATTTTATCAATTATTATTAACGAATACTCGATAATGTCGATTGACTTCTCAATGGATGGTTCGATTTTCGTGAATTCATTAGGTTTTTGAAACCTCGTGATATTGTTTAAAACTAGATGTATTTTCATCTTCGGTAAATTCGTCATATTCAGAATTTTGTTGAGATATACAGGGTGTCCCAGAATTCCACCGACAAACTTTAACCGTACCTATACAGATCGTCAGAGAATGTGACGATTTGACCTATTTCACTTAGGTAAAAGTTGTCGGTGTGAGGAGCTAGACGGCTGCAAAGTTGAGGTAGTAAGTACGGTTTTTATTAAAAAACTTCAACTCCGCATCATCAAAAATTATGAAACTAACTGTAATGTCTTTCCGTCATGGTAGCCCTCAAGTGTTTGCGGTATGAATAAACTACAGTCACGCGATCATGGTAAGTTGAGGTCTTCCTAATGTTAAATTGAGTAAATTCCAATTTCTTGGTAACAAACTGTAATTTTTCAACAAGTCTACCTAGAGTTCCATTCATTGTCTAAAAGTTAAATCTCTTGTCAAATTGTCCTCCGAAGAGCCCAATCGGCGTAAAGTGACTCTGAAGTAGAACAGAAAACGAATTGTAACTAATTCTGATGTAATGAGAGTGCTAGTAATGAAAAATAATAATAATAATAGTAATAATCTATTTTTATTTCATAGAACTCATGGCAACGTAGAGATTTCAGCATGGTCTTAAGAAATGGAAATGTTGGATAGCTTGAAAGTTCTCCCAAACTTATAATTTTCCATGTGTCTCGCTCGGTCCAATAAAGGATTTTATGAAGCCACCAAGGTCTTCATAGTCCAATAATGTTCCCGTTTTCTCTGACGTCCACTTCAGTCCGTGGACTCTGGCCGTTGTCATATGAATTTCACTTTATGGGTGAGGAACGCCAACGGAAACGGCAACTTCACGAACGTTCCATCGGTCGTATCAAGCATGGCGATTTCCCTCCTAGGAATTCAGAGGTCCCGTACTGAAACCCCTGGACGTCGAAGAGGAATTAGGCCTAAATAAGAATGGATAATGATGTGAACTAATAAATAAATATATATAATTAACAAAAATTACTTACATTGATCATGATGGTGGTCTTTTATTGTAGTTGTGGTCGTTGTTGGATTGATAATATTTTGCGATTTTTTAATTTCACGATTTTTTACTGAATTACGAATTTTTAATAGTTTACAATAATTATGAAGATATTTCACATTTTCCAATGAACATGCTTATTCATTGAATTCATGGCAACCACAACCTTTAAGCCATGAAAATTGTGGATAGCTTGGAATTTCATCCAGAATTATAATTTCGTTATTTACTAGTTTGCTAAGCCACTTTTTTCCATGTCACCCTTCATGAGAACTGTACCTGTTTCCCTCGGTCCAATAAAGGATTTTATGAAGCCACCAAGGTCTTCATAGTCCAATAATGTTTCCATTTTCACCGACGTCCACTTCAGTCCGTGGACTCTGGCCGTTGTTATTGACTTTATTAGTGAGGAACTCCAACGGAAACGACATCTTCATGATCGTATGCTTGAACGTTCCATCGGTCGTGTCAAGCATGACGATCTCCTTCACAAGGAGTTCAGAGGTCTCGTTCTGAAACCCCTGGACGTCGAAGATGAATTGGGTCTGAATAGGAATGGATATTGATGTGAACTAATAAATAAATAAATATATAATTAACATAAATTACGTACATTGGACAAGGTGGTTCTATCATTGTAGTTGTGGTTGTTGTTGGATTGATGATTTCAACTGTCAACTGTAAGGGTTTGGTTTGTATTTATAGCAAGAAATTATTAGCTATCTCATGAACTCTTACATAAAAATCTTGTTATTGAAATTATTATTATTGGGAATTAAAACGATGACTTTGTAGTTATTATCGATTATGAACTATCACTTATAAAAGTTTCAATATAGTAATTACGAAGTAAATTCGCAACTTCGTAGTTATCCTAATCATTTACGAAGCTGATGAAATAGTGAATTTGTTTTCATAATGCACTTTTTTAAACAATAACCGGCCGTCCCGGTTATTCACGAGCCGCCGAGCGAAGATTACCGAAGAAATTTTACATTGGTTCTTATGGGGGCAGTTCAGCCGCTCGACGACCCGACGTCTCGACTGGTCCAGGACCAGTCCGGCCGCTCGGCCGCCCGACGGCTCAACTTATTTTTTAATTAATGCATTCATCCACGATATAAGATAACTCTGGTATTCCGACTGCCGCGCGCAGCGAGGTCCAAAAATTGGTAAAAGCGCGTGCGACAAAGAATGACTGTCTGGCGCACGATAGTCCCACTTATGTTCATGTATTATAACTATTATAGAAGCTATTCGCTTGAAATGTACTAAGAATCGATAAAACTTGAATGATCTCAAACAGTACGGGAACAGGGGGGATTTTGCGAATTTTCGGGCCACATGTGCGCGCTCTTTCAAGCCTTGGCTCTTTCCATACCTCTCTCTCCCACTGTTTAGTCAGAAAACGGTCGCACGCCAGCCAACGCGTTGAAGCGGTAGTCGGAATACCAGAGTTATCTTATATCGTGCATTCATCGAACATTTTGTTTATTACCAATGATAATATCCTATAATAATATAATAATGTACATCATTATCATTAATACATAGACTTAGGTATAGTTACTTACATAGATGGTTACTTATAAATAATGTGAAATCACCATGTGACAAAGCCGCTGAATAATTTCATCAAATAATTAGAGTTTCCAATCCGAATAAGGTATGGCCTCCTGCTTCTGATGGATAAAAACTGAGAAGTAAAAACTAAGCTGTCGAAAATAAGTACTTTTCTGAAAATTTCATTTATTTTTCAATTCTAATACCAACCTAGATGATCGCAATTGAATGTAATACAAACTATTGTATTAATGATTGTATGTCGACGAAATTTATAGATGAAAATAACGTAAATTTTATTGAAAGAAGGAAATTTACTTTGGGTCATGCAATTTTAGTATTCTTGTAGCAATGGCGCATACATATACAGAATGAAAGTAATCACAGGAGGCTATGTCTGTGAGGATTCAATTGTTGCAAAAGTCAGACAATAGTCAAATTCTGACTAACATGGTCTGTTCTGATTACTTTCATTAATGAACTCTCAGTAGTGTAGTAGCAATCCACGAAAGTTATTTATCTAAATAAATTGGTAATCCATGGATAACTATTTTCTCTTCACTTTTTTGGTACCTGATTTGGAACCATATGTTTAGTTGACAATACTGCTAATGAATGTTGAAATTAGCGATATTATTGAAGAATTGTCGTAGTGAAAATTACAAAGAAAATTATAATTCAATAACCATAAGTCCGAGGTGAATAATTTCTCCAACGAAAACTTCCGCCATGTATTCACTTTAATTGCTTCGCAGCATGTTGATGAAAATTTCCGCAAATAAAATTTTATCTCGCTCACTGAAAATATTAAAGTAGTCGCAGCGAATCAGCACAATCAATGATTATTTGAACAAACTAATACACATCATTCAATAGCGTCAATAGCACCATTGTGAAAATAATTTTGTGTTATTCATTTTCGTAAAAAAAACACGTCGATAACTCACTTGGATCTGAAGATATGGCGTTGTGAATGTTGGAAACGCAATTTTCATAAATTTAACCGTTATTCGGTTATCGAAATAAAAACGCCCTTCTTCAACGTCTAAATTGTTAAACACAGTCCAGTCTGGTTGTACTTATGCCAAAGACCACAAACGACATTGTGTCATTTGACAACCTGGTCCTTCTCAGACTGTTGCGGATCACGGATGGCCACCAAAGTAAGTTTCATACAAACAAATCTCCAACACTGCCGGGCGGCGGTCGCAACTTTGTGCCGCCACCTGGACAGCGTTAAAACTACAATAGCCCTTATCCAGAGCCCTGGTGCGTGAAAGGCCAGGTCTGAGGAATGGGCAAATTAAGTGGTACCGTATATGTAACACAGAATGTTGACAGGCCTAGGACGTGTATATACATACCGAGGCAATTTCAATCCAACCTAGTACCGCAGTTCTGCACCGGGGACCTAACGGCTGTACGTGTCAGCTGCGATACGGGGGACGGGCAACAAAAAGATGTAATCATCGCATCAATCTACCTGCCGATCAACTCGATAGGACCCCCACCTCCAAGAGAGATGACGGACCTCGTCGAGTACTGTGAGGCCGGAAATAAACACCTCATTATTGGATGTGATACGAACGCTCACCACACAAGTTGGGGGAGCGCCGACAACAATCGAGGTAAGACACTACTAGAATATATTGCTAGCACTAGTTTAGAAATTGTTAATAGAGGAAGCGAACCAACCTTCGTCACCTCTAGGTGCCAAACAGTGATAGACATCACCCTGACATCCGCAAACATTTCAAGCACAGACTAGACCACTACAGACGGTATACTCCCTAGACAAACGTTGGCCATGATCGGTTTAGTTCTGCCGAAATTTTCAGAGGGCGCATTAGTAAGTACGCAGCCGCCTTGACGGGATCCTTTATAGTTTTGGTTTCCTTTTTTGTGTATTATAAGTTGCCCATAATATGAACACAGTTTTTCTCGCTCATTGCACTTTATTATTTTTTTGTAAATTCTGAGTACTCACGTACCAGTATAAAATAATACATAATAACCAGGGATAAATGTTTCGGTATTTGAGAGAGCTGGCGTATTTTGATCCGAAGCGGTTACGGCAAAGTCGAAAAGTGGAGTGAGAAGAGCAGCTTTTTCAACTTATTTTCAATATTCCGCAATCTTCATAGTCCATACATTTTTATTTATTAAAAGTAGAATCCGATCTTCTCTTGAAAAGGTTATTTTTGGGAAATTCTCAATCTTGATGACCTGATAAATTACAAACTTTGTTGAAAATCATTGGACTTATTGGCTTGTAGAAATAAAGACTCACAATATTCCTATATCTGCCAGAACTTTCCTTCAATATCAACAAATTAAGAACTGAATTTTCTATACTTCTTTGATATTTGCAGAAGAATAACGATGTTTATCTACTAAAATCAGGAATTCTCGAAAGTGGTACAGGATATGGCGCTTGCCCCTCGGCCCTCGTATGACCTGTGAAATTCCAATCAATCTCTATTCCGTCGAACCATCGATTTTTACCCCTGAAAAAAGTATTTGATCAAATTTTCAAATAAAATAACATCGAGATCACACTTGGTAATTTAATACTTACTGCGTCTCATTCTAGGGTTGATTTAATGGCGATCGAGATGATATCTGGGCCGTTTTTCTCACAAGTTATACCAAAACCGCCAGAACGCGAATAGTTTGACAAATTTTTTTATGTGACCATGTGACAGAAAAATTAAAACCAGCAAAACAAAATGTAACAAAATCGCCGCTGTTGTAATTTGAATTGTACTTACCGCCATCTGACAATTACGTCAGAACTCGAAAATCTACCCCTCTCTACTCCACCTCACCCCCTGACCCGGACAAAAAAATCGGGGATCCTTCAAATCTGTAGTGAGGTTTATCTATGTTTCAAGTAAGATCGCGGATTGGCATGTGAGTAGTGTCAGGAGGTATGTTCTAAACCCTCACCACGACAAGTTGCCTACATTCCGGCGTTTTGAGGGTTTGTGCACTGAAAAAAACATCTATAGAACGCCAACTCAATATAAACATTCCTAAACATTGTTGGCCATCTTACGGTTGAACTTCGTACTAATTAAGGGCACGGGATACTGGATTTTCTAGAAGATATATTCGTAATTTTTTATTTTTCAAGTACCTAAATAAATTCAAAAATGTAGTCAACCAATTTCCAATGAACATGATTTCAGGAAATTTACTACACCAAAATCGTGACTAGAAAATTGCCGACTATTTAATCGAATTTTATTTGGTAATTACGTAGATATATCATCGATCCGAATAAAAAAAATCACTTGTACATATTCGAAACTCTACATATTTTAATGAAAATTAATGCATACAATTCGGTACAAACGCAAGTTCAATTAAAGTTTCTTCTTCTTCAGCCGTTTTTCTCGTAATCTAGGAATTCGCTCTACAACTCAGTTGTAGGTGTTGTTGACGATGGATCTGTTAAAACCAACATAATGAATTAATTCAATCAGAAGACTAATTTGTTTTGTGAATAAATGATAACAAGAATTGTAATATCCATTTTTTAACTAAATATCGCGGGCTATTACAAAAAGAACTCACCTAAATGTGATGAGGGAGTGGCGGTTTGTCTCAATTTTAAAGTGATTCAGGCGCATCATAGAAATGATTTGACTCGTCCATTTAATGCGCAACATATCAGGGGTCAGATATTGCCTGTAACCAATGCAGATCAAATTATGGTAATAAATTTAATAAAAAAGCAACAGCACTTACCAGAAATTTATTTGAAATAGAAGATTTTTGATGGAAATGTGTAATTTCTCACTCAATTTACACGGCAATTGCGCAATATAAAAATTTTGTGACATCTCTGTGTGTGACACGACAAAATCAACAAAACAAAATATACATAGGGACATAGGCAACAATGACCAAAATAGATTTCGTATGTGATTTACCTTCAAAATGAAGTTCAAAATTAAATCAAAAACCCTGTTACTACTAGCGCTACTAGCGCATCTATCGGTTGCACTTCGTACTAAATTTCTAGAGTCAGACGTATCCCTATGAAGTTGAACCCCCCTGGGTTTGTGAAGGTTAAGTATTACAAGTTGCCTAAATTCCGGCGTTTTGTGTGGAAATCCCAGATGACAGCTGTCAAGATGGCGGAAGAATTGAGTTTAAAAAGTGCGGGATATTTGAAAAACCTCAAAATGTGAGTTTAATTGGTTGCCTACCTAGCGTTCCGCAATTAAAAAACAAAATGCGGGAATCCCCGATATCTAGGCTCAGCATTACAATTTGCCCACATTCCGGCGTATTGTGTGAAAACCCCAGGCTGACAGTAGCCAAGATGGCGGAATAATTGAGTTCAAAAAGTGCGGGATATTTGAAAAAACCTCACAATGTGAGCCGCAATTAAAAATGCGGGAATACTCGATTTAGGTATTTTCAAACGAAAAATCTACCATTTATGAAATCTATAATGGTGCATATTTAAATTCGAAAAATGTGGAATTTGAAGATCTTAAAATGGAAAATAAGAATCTACAAAGTTGAATTTTATTGTGGAATTTGTGAATTATGAAATGGGGAATTTGTGGTTACAAGAGGTAATAACAAAGGCAACAACTGGTGAGAATTAAAAATATTTATTTAAAGTGAAAAAAAAAGACGATGGAGACGACAACTATTACAGTACATTAAAGAGATATAATAATAATATTAATAATAATAATAATAATAATAATAATAATAATAAGAGTAATGATAGTGCTAAAGAAATGAACTATACAACAGTATAAAATATAATTAAACATAGTGACGATACATATAAAATTATTTATGAGAAATGAAAAATATCTCTATGCCCTAGAGCTAAGGTACTGTGGGTACCCGGTATTAAAAACCTTTTGTCATCATTGTGAGGCAAAGCGACTTTATAAATTAATTTAGTATAAATTGAATGATTTTCAGACATGAATACATTCATAGCGCGATAGATAATAGGCGTCTTATTAGTGACCACATCAACATAGTCCTGCATAGATAAATTCTTTCCATTTTTACCCCTTTGGCCTTTTTAGTCAAATCCCCCTCAACATTAACACAATAAGCTTTGGCGCCCGTACCAACAAAGTCCCAGGGAACGCGCCCTTTATATTCATCTTTCATTTTGCCGACTACCGATATTGTAATAGGCATATTATGGATGTTATCGGCCGAATAATTAAATGTATCGAAGCGGTGTAAATGTTCACGCATATCAGCATAGAAATCCTCGGTAATTATTTCTAGTATTAGACTGTCGGTGTCGGAATACAGCAGACGTACTCTTTCGCCGTAAATCCCTTTCAGGAAATAAAAAAAATCGTACATAATTACCTTTGATAGATCTAATACGCAAAAACCCACATAAATTGGTTTATCGTACACAATTTGGGGTTTCTCCATCTGAATTGCCACAAAATTATCAGTGAATGATAGCAAATTTTTAAAGTTGGGTCTGGCTACTAAATTTTGCGCTCCGATTTTTCGTCCACGATTTTCCCAATGAGTTATCAATTTCACATCGACTCGTTTATCGACACATTCCATAGTTTTACCGAAAACGCTATTGTACGGAAGCGCTGGAGGATCACCACATTTTTATTTTTTATCTCGACCGGTTGACTTATTATCTCAACCGGTAGACTTATTATCTCGACCGGTTGACTTAAATATCTCCACCGGTTGACTTAAATATCTCGACCGGTTGAATTAAATATCTCGACCGGTCGCGTGAAATATCTCAACTACGTTAAGGGGTTATATGGTATATGCACTTGATCAGTGCCAGTATTCGTCCAGAAGTGAAGGCTACCTGACTATACACATCATATTTTGGGTAAGTTGGCACTTTACTCGGAACAATGTAAGTAATTGTTGATACAATACTTACTACGTTACGATTCCATCAGTGAAGAATTAAGAAAGAGGTTAGGTTTTTTTTCAAGGATCTTTTTTATCATTTTTAATAGCCTAAATTCGAGCTAAATCTGCTTTTTTTTCATCATTTTAGACTATTGACTTATTTCTTATTTTAAGGGCGTTTCATCATTTTTAAAGACTTGAATGTTTTTAGTTGTAAAAGTCCGATCTCTAATGATGACGGCCACTTTTCATGGGTTGAAGGGTTGAACAGACTATAGGTTCAGGTCAAGTTCAAACGTAACACTAAATGAAAATTCCATAAATAAATTTTGTTTTGATTTTGCTTCACAGCTCTTGACCAAATTATACAGAGTGATTCTTTAATTGCACGTACGCTCTTCGGTACTATCGAGTGCAAAAGTGTCCCCCATCCTTTCGCTCTAGCACGGGGGTTCACCCGTTGTGCTAGAGTGTGAGGATGAGGAAAACGATTGCACTCGATAGTACGTTTTAGGGAATAATTGAGGGAGTCCAGGAATAATAATAACAAAATTCTATTCTATTCTTTGGATATTCGTTAAAAACAAAATCGGAAATTTGGCAGCATACCTGCGGTGGCTGGTTCATAGTCTAGATGGTTTTTTAATCCGCCCCATTATTTGATGATTCTTATGGAAACCAATTTAATTGATATTGCGTGACCTAAGTAGCAAAATTTAAATAAAAAACATTAATAACTATTGACTAATGACATGTATTTGGGATCACGTGATGTTCAGTTTATCTTGAATAGACTATAAAATAAAACGTAAATTGAACGTTGTAAAAACGTTTCATCGCAAAGAACAATAATTATATTATGCACCTTGACCTCAGATCAATCAAATGTAGTACCCTCCTTAATGCCCCAAACTCACACAATTCCAAAGTCAAAAGACTTCGGGCAGATGGCGCTAGTAGGACACTCCTGACGCTATGCCATCACGACTTCATTCTTTCTTCGTGTGTCGAACTCGCACGTTCTCCAAAAAGTGTTCACTCATAGTTGAGGTGTTTTTTGTGTGTTTTCTTACCAAAGGGGATAGAAAACCATTGTCAAATCGTCGACACGGTCGGCTTTCTAGGATGACCTGAAAAAGGTATTAATCGTTCTTTGTAGAGAGGAAATCAGAAGATTCTAGCGAATCTCGTGTGAGGTTAGAGGCGGCGGCGTCGAGCTGGAACTTGTCGCGTCCGCCTGGGGCCCGGCAGGCCGAACCCGGAACCATCACACATTTCCCTCGCCGTATTCGAGAAAAGCCTCGAAGAAAATGAGGAGTCCAACGGAAAGGAGAGGAGAGAGGGTGCAGATTGGACTGTAGTGCGACAGTTCTGGGGGTCTCAGACTGGCACATATTTCGGTGAAATATCCCACGAAACCTCCTCTGGGTCGATAATTCTTTCTGGGGGTCTCAGAATCATTATCACGTTGGCCCAATACGGCTAATTCTACGAGGTGAAAATTCTTGAAATGGCCCTACGCATACAGGTTAGTGCAACAGTTCCTGGGGGTCTCAGACTGTTTCATATTTCGGTGAAATATCCGGTGCAACCCCTCTTGGGCGATAACTTCTGGGGATCTCAGAATCATTATCACGTTAGCCCAATTCTGCTAATTCTACGATGTGAATGTGAAAATTCTTGAAAAGGCTCTACGCAAGCAGGTTAGTGCAACAGTTTCTGGGGGTCTCAGACTGTTTCATATTTCGGTGAAATATCCGGTGCAACCCCTCTTGGGCGATAATTTCTGGGAGTCTCAGAGTCATTATTACGTTAGCCCAGTCCTGCTAATTCTTGGGGTATGAATTTCTGAAAATGGCGCTAGGTGAACATGAGAAATGGCCCGGTCGGGCCGCCGCACCAGCGCCAAGGTCAAGCAGGACGAACGCGCCCAGCTGTTTGGGCGAGCGCCCGACTGTGACGTCAGTCTTCAAAGCTAAGCAGCGTTCAGCGCGGCCGGCGTTTGGATGGGTGGCCGCCCGATGCTAGAAGCTAAGCAGCCTCGAGCGCGTCCCGCTTTTGGATGGGTGACCGGCATGTGTCATGTCTGTCGCCGGCGCTAAGCAGCATTTAGCGCGTCCAGCGTTTGGATGGGAGACCCCGATTCTAAGCAGCGTTGAACGCGTCCCGTTTTTTGGATGGACGACCGGCATGCGTCATGCGGGCCGTCGATGCTAGAAGCATCAAACCAAGTATCGAACGCAGCATCGATCACGGTGGCTTCCCATAGGCGGGCGAATACGCCACTCGCAAATTACATGAATTCTGTGCTCGGCTTCTTCAGGCTTAAAAGGCGGGTTCTTCTGGGAGTCTCAGACTAACTTGTGCTTTGAATAGCTTTATTCCTTTTTTCAAGCGAAAATCAGGAAGCTTTGCAAATTGATTCTCTGTCTCAAGAAGTTTTGAGCGTCTTGGACCGCGTTGTCGTTGGAATGAATTACGTTGACATTTCGGCTGTCGTATCGCAGCTTTTTTCAATTAATTCCTGTACGATCGTTAGGAGAAAGTTTTCCGTGTACTTCCGTCTAAAATTCGGAGGGTAATTCTTGAAGAATATCCGCACAATAAAAATTGTGACTTGGCGCGGGTCCGCCAACGTTAAATCCCGATATGGGATCATCGGAATCTGCAATGGAGAGACGCAAGGATGGAACGTTCAGCCACAAAATGAGGTGACCCTTTCGGCTAGAGACAGCCGGTGTCTCTGTTTGAGGAAAAAGAGGGGGGGCACAAGTCCAACGATGATAAAGTACTTGGCAGAAACTTGACCGGGGAAGTCGCCCGGGTCAACGCGACAAAGAATCCAGTTGGGGTGTCAAGCTCTGAAAATGTTTTCCCTGTGCAGGAAAAACCGAGTTTAGACTCGAAGGGTCCGATCTCTCAGTTTGTGGAAAGTCAGAGGTAGCCTAATCCAAGAAAATCTCGGAGTCGGGCCAAAAAGTGCGATCGCTATCGCCAACGCTTCCCCGTCAAAAAGAACAACAGCTTGGGTGGAAAAAACGTGTACAACACGCACAGAAATCGAGAATTCTCGGTTTGGGACCGCTTTTGGGTGTTGTCTAGGACATAATCAGTTCGTTTTACCCATTTAAATGTGCCTGCTTTCCAGAGGTTTTTACAGATCGAGGAGTTTCTTGAAGTTCGTATTTTAGAATAAATACTAGTGCTTACATGTGGGCTATGCACGGCTCCTGTTGTGTGACGATGGAACCGGTGGTTTCCTTCCTGAGTGGAAGGGGTTGTCTTCTATTACTCAGTTACTGGGAATTTACGGGGGACTAGAATAGAATACGAGTACTCGTTACACTTTTGACAATCGAATGCACGTCTTGGATTTTAGGATTTCATAGACATCGTTAGGAAGCAGCATCTGTAATGCTGTGATGATGTGACAGAGAAAAGTGGCCGCTTGACAAACTAGGGTTCGTGATCGATACCAACAAGGCGTCTTATCCCGATCCGGGAATGCAGATTCCTTGTTTTGGAGGTTTTGGTTGAACTCTCTTTCGCTAACTCGGCTCCCTTCAAGAAACAACAAGGAGTTGTTGAGAATTTTCGAAAATTCGAACGAAACAATGCTTGAAAAATTTGAGATTGTGCCAACCTCTAAATCAGCTTGGTCGGGTTGTCCTGCGGAAGTTGCGGGTGTACGTAAACAAGCTGTTTAAAAGAACGAAGCTCTTAGCCTTCGTAAGGTCAAACGGAATTTACGAAGTTCGTATGTTTGCCTAGATCGCTTTTAGCAGTTTTTCAGTGGTGAGAGAAAAATGTTTCGGATGCAGATTGTCCCATCAGCAATACAATTTGGCAATCGAAATTTCCCTTGATGCATCTTGCAGTGGAGAGGGTGTTGAGAGCAAGCGAAAGTTTTATGGTTCTTTGATCAAGAGGAACTTTCCAATAAGCTATCTGAGAGTCATTGCTATCTTCGGCTCGAAATGTTTGCTTCAAACTCGAGGGATTGGGAAATTCTCGTCCGAATTGGCTATACAATGTAAATTTCATACAGAATCGTGTGCGCGGTGTCCGCTTTCCAAATTGAATAACGTAGCAAATTGTACGCGTTACGGTGCGAACATCAAGTATTCTGGGTTTTGCGTCTAATTAGATCCGCAGACAAGATGAAGCTGTTTCCTAATCCCAAGGACACACTCCGGAAACTAATTTCGAGTTAAACAATTCTGTTTTTGGCTGAAATCGGGGAGACATTTGGTGCACTCGATTTTCATGTTTCATGTGGACTGCACAGCCATGGGTTCCATTATCCCATTCATCACAATAAACCGTCCAATAGTTTTTTCAACGTGAATGGATCTCAATGGTCCTCCGTCGACAGCCAACCGCATCGGCTTTAACCTACCATAACTCTGGTGGCAGGTCAGGTCAGGTCAGTTCATCACTCATGCGATGAGGGAAGCTATAACACTTCTGTTCGTTTCACTGTCTACTGCCGCATTCAATCGAATGGAACCAGTTTGAATGGGTGTTTTCACGGAGCGCTTAGCTCTACAAGAGCCGCCGTTGCGCCTTCTCTGTCAACCCCGTAGGGCAAGGAGGAAATGGTTAAATGTTTTCAAAGGTCCTTTTTTCAACTTGAGCCACCACAATCTCGTACAGCACCAATAGAATCCTTCCACAGTTCTCACTCTTCAGGAAAATAGGGTTCCGAAATAGTTCTTTCCCCCAGATTTAACCCAAAAGTTGGTCAACTTAGAGACGGCTAACCCTTCTTCTCATTCGTCTTGAAAATATCCAAATGATTACTATTGAATATGAATTTCGTATATTGAGCCTAAGCAGAACGTCCTCATGGAATAGGCCGCAACCGGTTCTCAATTCAATCGAAAATGCGAGATTTGCGTGACTGCTAACTTGGGATGATAATTACACCGAACTTTGATTCAGGCCAATTAGTAACATTGACGTTCAGAAAACCTTTCGTCGAAGCATCGCGGAAAACCATAAACCGCTGGATTAAGGCCACCTTGAGCAGGGCAGGCGTTGATGGTAACATAGAACGCACTCCACGCGTCATGCCGTTGCCACCAAGACGAAACATGCCGCAGAGTGGTCCAAATCTACAGGTAGCTTCACTACTTTCACCGTTAGCTAATAATGGTGTTTTTTCGTACAAGTCTTAGTTGGTAACCAATAATTAATAATCTTTTCTTGGTTCAAAACATTGTCAGCTTTGCATTGTATTGCATACTTGTGTTTTTTCAAATCCTCAACAGTGAACACGTTAGTACTATCGCAATCGTAGCTTTAAACATCTACATTTGATTGATCTGAGGTCAAGGTGCATAATATAATCGTAAGATCAAACGAACTTACCTAAGTGAAGTTCGATCTTGATTATATGTAGCACCTTGACCGATGATCAGTCCCACCCTACCCATTGGTAGTTACCGTTTTCCCGGAATTGCGACAGTGGCTTTAAAGTAAATGAAGTCGTGATGGCATAGCGTCAGGAGTGTCCTACTAGCGCCATCTGCCCGAAGTCTTTTGACTTTGGAATTGTGTGAGTTTGGGGCATTAAGGAGGGTACTACATTTGATTGATCATCGGTCAAGGTGCTACATATAATCAAGATCGAACTTCACTTAGGTAAGTTCGTTTGATCTTACGATAAAGACACATGACCATTCATGAAAAACAGTACAATAATGCAAAATTTCCAAAAAAGAACAAATTAAATTTTCGAATTCACCGTTTTTTCCAGACCCCCACAACATCGTACCGTTGAAGAAACACTCTGTATAATACTTACTAATCATAAAGATGAAATGAAATATTCTCCTATTTCAGAAGCGATTAACTTCAGACGATATGGATTATGAAAATTTGGATGAGCTGATTGAATATTACTTCCATTTGGGATTGCAGCAAAGAGAAATAATTCTATTCCTTTTACAACATAACATTAATATTGGTTCCGCAACTCTGAAAAGGCATTTGAAAAAACTAAATTTGTTTCGTAGAAAAAATTATACCCCGTTTGAGCAAGTTGTAAACTTTATCCGCTCACAAATACTATCATCAGGCCAATTACATGGATACCGGTGGATGCATCGTAAATGTCTACAATCAGGCATAAACGTTAGACAAAAAACGATTCGTATGTTATTGAGAAATATGGATTCTAACAACGTTGCTGCGAGAAGTAGAGGTAGACTTCAAAGAAGACATTATTTTAATAAAGGTCCCAACTATCTATGGCACGTTGACGGTTACGATAAATTGAAACCTTACGGTATATGTATTAGCGGCTGTATAGACGGCTTTTCTCGAAAGATATTATGGTTGAAAGCGGGATCTACTAATAATGACCCAAAAGTAATAGCGGGCTACTACATCGAAACAATAAAAGATATGAAAGGTTACCCCCTATGTGTAAGAGCGGATCTGGGTACAGAAAATGGCCACATAAAAGATATGCAATCATTTTTTCATGGCATCAACGGTAATGATGAATCACATAGAACACACTACCTCCATTCCTCTATGGAACGAGTCATTCTAACCAAAGAATTGAATCTTGGTGGTGTATCCTCCGAAAACACAACAGTCAGTTTTGGATGAACACATTTCAAAAACTGAGAGATGACGGGATGTTCAACGGTACTTTTTTGGATAAATCTCTCATCCAGTATTGCTTTATGGACTTAATACAAGTGAGTATAATATGTATACATACCTAGCTGGTAATTGGTACATATCCGTATAAAATTATCACAGACCGTCCGGCCTACGCAAACCTCTTGCGCTACGTTGCGTTGCCGCACCGTTGACGTTTGGCGATTTTTGATTGGTGACAGTGGCGGGGTGTTTCATACAGTCCAATTTTTAAGAGATGGAACTTACGTCACGAATTTAATAACGAGTTTCGCGCTACGTTATTAACGAGGCAGTACATGTTGAAAAGAGACATTACTGACATTCATGTCTTCCCAAAACTTCCATAAGAATGCATGAGAATGATGAAGATAGCTGCATAAAATACTTCTTAGTGCACAACCTACATTCGCTGTCAAACTAAATTGTCAACTGTAAGATTGTGTCAAGAACTGATATTGAGTATTCCCCTGATAATTTTATTTCTGAACGACTTCGGGTCACTCTAACCTTCCCCCGGTGCGTTTCTGAACGCTCTCCTGTGTGTTTTAATTACTCTTCACTTCAGAAAATGTTAAAATTCTTGCTGAACTAGCCATGACGTCATTTACAGAGAAAACATTCGCGACATACGTCACCGTTGGCGTTCGTACCACTAAAATTGATGACGTCGGTTCCTTTTTTCAAAAATTGGACTGTACCTAACTTTACTATAATCTCTTCCAAATGTATCTCCCGGAAAGCAATAAAACCTTAATCAAGTCTTGAACACTTTTGGATCATCTAGCACGATCTCCTTTCATACGCGAGACGATTTCAGAACGTAACGCAGTGTCTGAGTTCGGGGCATAGAGGCAATTTTTATGTCGTGACGAGCCGCCGGACAGATTTAGTTCGAACGAACCAATGGTGTCCGACTTCGGTTTGAATCGGCAGCACGGCAGCCAATGGAGTAGGTGAAATTTGTCATGATTACGGTGTCATGACATACAAATTTGGTTCTATGTTATGTTAACTTGTATTGCTTTCCGGGATATACATTCGGAATAGATCTTTTGGAAACGAGTAATGTGTAAATTCATTGTAGGAAGAACTGGACATTGTTGCGGCGGAATGGAATACACATACTATCAGAAAATCCCGAAACGCTATTTCCCCTAGCGGACGACCGGACATTTTATATAGTTTTCCAGAAATCTTTGACTGTACGGATTACCTAACTTCAATTCAAGATAATTATGTTGAAAGTTGTGAAGATCAGTGCTCTTTTTTGAATAATTCTTGTTCCGATCAAGATGTTTACAATTTGTGTGAAGTTCTCTCTGTAGAAATGGCCATCCATAAGGCTAACGATGTATATGACGCGCTTAATTCTTACATCACTTTACGTAATGAAATCCACATATTGTTAGATGTGTAATTATAGTCGGATGGCGGTGTTCTATATTTTATTGTGTTTTTTTGACATCGTCTAATGTATTAAAACAGGTTTGGGAGGAATACGTTATCTTGAATCTTCAATGTATATGTATGTAGGTACTAATAAAGACAAAAGCACCACCTTCGCTTAAAATTTAAGCAGAGCTCAAACATTAGCAACCATTGTTATCAATCGTAGTCAAGGTTCACGCTCGACATAAATTTTAAGCGAAACCGGTGCAGTTGACCCATAGAAAACCTATAAGGCTATGAAATGTATAATAAGAAACTAATTTTAAGTTAGTCTTGATTGTGTAATCAACAAAAAAAAATATTAAAAATTCAATAATTTAATGATGTCCATTTATTCAACACTTAAGTAAACATGTTAAAAAAATTAGTACTTATAGATACAGTGCCATGTAAAACAAGAAGCAACTGCACATAGACAAAATCGAAACGAAACAAGTTTTATTGCGCAGCTCTCACTTTTAAATCACCCCTTAAATCGCGACTACGTTCACAATTACCCATTTTCGAGTTGTGTATATTTATCGATTCAACACATTTTTCCACGCATGTGGTGAATTGATCTCTTCGAACCAGGACCAACTTTTAAGGGGGCTTAACAGTAGCATCAAGTAGCTACAGTAGGTCCAAACCTTTTTTCATTATCTACTAGTTGGCTGATTTCATCATTCTGTATCTGCTCCTCAGTTTTTGTAAAAAGAGACGGAATGATGAAAATAACCAACTAGGACTAAAAACTGGATTGAACACACTGTAGCATTTGATAGGAGCTGCGCACGAATAGAGGTGTATTAGTTTAAAAACAGACAAAAAAACAAATAAAAATAAATGAAATAAGAACAAAACAAAACAAAGATATAAATTAATAAGGAACTCCTCTCATAAATAACAAAATTAAAAAGTCAATGAAATTAGGCGAATCCAAATTCTCTAGAATTTCCAATGCCGAAGGTCATATTTAGTTTGAAATCATCGTAATGTGTGTATATAATTGGTATCTTTAGTTCGAGTGAACATGTATTCGCCATTGGATATTTTGCCAGGCAGTGTAAAAAAGTAATAGTTGGTTCAACTGGGAATCCTAAAGGAGGAATTGTGTCTGCTCCAGTGGCAAACACCAAGAGGTCAGTTAATGTAATACAAGAACCTCCCTCTTGAGCTTCATTATCTTCCGTAGAGTTTCCTGAAACTAGATAGTTTTTATATGAATTCAGTGAAGTTTTGACTAACAATTATTTTTAAATACCTTCACAGTCTAAAATATAATCCCTGAAATATGTTATGGCTCGATTTTCAGCCTGCCTTTGGTTCGACCCTATGTCAGAGTATGAAATATTTTTGAATAGACTTTCCATTACATCAGAAGTTATCACCAATCTATCTTCGCATAAAATCTTTTTGAAAAAATTTGAATAGGCTTTAATCTTTGATAATAAATCGCATGTTTTTAAACCCTCCGTGAATTGATCCAAAGCTGCATTTATTCTTTGGAAAACGTAGAAGTTTATTGTATCTAAAAACCAAAAGTATTATGATGATACCGTATGAACGTACATGAAATTCCGAATTATTACCATTCATGATTCTCCATTTATCCTGTTCATTTCGTATATAATGACATCCAGCTATGGTAAAAATTGGATCTGTCATTAGTTCTTGGAGGTCATTTAGACTGGTGGCGTCTTGAAAACGAATTAAAATATCCTTAACGTCAGATTCCACATCCTCCAAAGTAGGGACCGTATTTTGCGTCCCATAAGCTACAATAGAAAATAAGGTCTCCGAAAAGAAATGGGGGCCAGGACCGCCATGAACCAACGACAAAGCAATGATTCTGCCTGCTTCGAAGTAGTGTTTTTCCTTAAGACGGTTGTTCTTCAAGGATAGATTTTTTTTCTGGAGTCCAATGAATAACTCGCTGTCATTTAAATATTTTAAAAGCATGCGAAACATCTCCCGTGTAGGACCTCCTTCATCGACGGCCCCTTCGGAAATTCCTTCTGTATCGCTGAATTTTACTGAAATTTTACTAAATGGGCAAAATCCTCTTCTTCTCATTGCCCTCATGGCACATCCGAAGACATCATTTCTAAAGATATTGAATTTTGAAAGTTTCTCGGAGTCTTTCTTGTTTTGTAAATTGAGAATTATGGCCTGCAGTGACCCCTCATCTTCTCGAAGCACTGCTACAGGTGGTATGGTAATATTTGTATTATTAACAATGGTGTTAGGGTTGATGGAGTCATCAATAGTGTCGGACGTTTGATTTTGGCTATCTGTCTCATCTAGAATACTATTCACGAGAATGGTGAATTCGATAACATCAGTTCCTAAAACGATGTCCGGTTGGTTAGGGAGTGGCACAACTGGGATCAGGCTGTTAACTGCAATAAATATTAAATTATGTAATACATAAAAAAATTTACAGGGTGCTTCGAGAAATTCCGAAACACTTTGTGTAATTTTTTACCCGGTCCTGTATCAGTTAATGGAAACGCGTCATCTTTCCAATCATCCTGAAACTGATGAAACAATATAATGAATGCCTATGATACATAATCAATTAATGAACGTACGTAATCCACTGGAAGCGATTGATCCATTTCCACATTTTCTATAATGGCTATGTTCATGATCTTGTCATCCTGGAATTTTCGTAACAGACCAAGAAGTATAGTATGCATTTTAGGTATATGATGAGTATTCAGGTGTTCAAAGGGTTTTTGGTTGAGTTCGCCATGAGCCATGATAGAAGACATTTTTGCCGTATAAATGTATACTGTTTGTCATGGTCAATGTGACTCAAAAACGGATTGAACACTTATTGGTATTTTGATTAGGTATAAATGAATTGAATATACATATAAGAGAGAAAGTTTAATTTACCAGTTTTCGAGAAGGTATATCCTCTGCAACAATTGTGCAGGTTTTTTCCTTGCTGGCTAAGTAAAACCTCAATTTAGTCAGACCTGTTTCTTCGAGTATCTGACCTACGGTAGAATCTTCATCAATAGTTTGAGACTTGAAATCGATTAAATCGATTGAGAATTTTTCAATTGGACCTTTTTTAGAAATTCCTTTCGGAAAGAATTTATCTTTCGCTATATTTAAAATATAGTCTTTCTTGGCGGTTTTAGGAACTGTAATTTTTCTGGTCCCTCCTCCACCGCCTTCTCGAACCTGACGAAGTCTGTCTCCATCGCAGCTACACAGCCACCCTATCTCAATTTGCTTCATTTCTGGAAAATTGTTGCTTTTCCGTTTATTTTTCCCAATGAAAGCCTGATCTTCATCGTCATCGATGCCTCTTCCCCATTTGCGTTTCAAAATATTTACGTATTTATGTTTTTTATTCAATAAATCATGGTTTTCGCCCCATTTTATGTTGCAAAATTTCTTTACAGAAACTCTATCTCCATATTTCGGGAGAAATTCTGAGAGTTGGTTGTCATCCATTAATAGGATAATATGCCGGTCCACCTAACAGATCATTGGCGATTAGAGTTAGGTAACTATGCAAAAGAGAATGGCGGAGTTCTTTATTTCATATCCTGTATGCGGGGCATGACAATTTAGGAAAGTTAGGTTGAGATTCAGTTATATTTGACAGTTTTTTCACAAAAAAAACTAGAGATGGCTGGCTTGAACAATCAACGAAAATCCCCTACAGGCAGATCATGTTTCTTTTTAGAATATTGCTATCCCCGAAAGGACTCCGCCATTCAATTGTGGCAACAATCAGACAATAATAAAATTTATTACAACAAATAAATGTTGGTTGTATCGTTCTATCTCCGTTCTTCTATTAGTTGTCAAAATGAGACAGAATGATAGTCACAAACACCATCAAACACTTATGAAAGATTTATTTGATGTCTTAAGGCGACGGTCAAATTGTCACAAGTTGCCTATTTTTTGACAAGAATTAATTTATGGTTACATTTTCAAATTACTGACCAACAATTCCGGTTGAAATGAATAATAAAGGGTCAAAAACAGCGCTCTCACTTAAAATTTGAGTGAAACTTGAACCTTAGCAACAATTGTTGTCAACAATCGTGGTCTAGGCTTAAGCGCCGCTTAATTTTCAAGTGAGCCACTTTGCAGTTGGCCCAAAGGCTCACATTCAAAGTTACACTTAGCTAATCTGGAGGTTAACCATAGGTGGAAATACTGGGCTTTACAGATAAAGGCATTAGAAGAAATTATATCAATTATGCGCTTCTTTCTACACAAGCTATTTTTATGGAGTCATAATGTACAGCACTTTTTGGCAAAAATGGAAAATCCGAGGAAAAATCCAAGTTGACAAAAAGTGTCATCTTGAATCGTATTTCCGATAAGAAAAGAGAACGAATGGGTGAAAGGGCACACAAAACTATAATAACAAGAACAGATTGTTTTGAATTGCTACAATGTGAGTACATTTATATTTAATTTTATAAAAAATTTATGTTTTCATCACCTGAAATCGATCTTTTCTCGCAAAATAAAATAGCTTACATTGTATACACTTTCCAAAATAAACTGGCCATCACGTGAACGCCAAAGTACCTGACAAATAAATACCTGTCGTTGTTCAATGGTTATCAATGTTTTTCAATTAAATTTTGCTTAGCAACTTAGTTCACGTGATGACCAGTTTATCTTGGAAAAAAAATACGCATATGTAAAAATATCACGATAATACACAGTAGTTTTAAAGTCTTATCGGAAACGGATTCTGGTCGAAAAGTATGCAATCCGTCACAAAATTTGAGCGTTGCCTTATACCCTAGACACACTGAGACTTTAATGGTCATTAAGTCCTCAATTCTCAATTTATATTTAGTGTGTCACCTAGGATTTTTTGTAATGATCATTCAAAACGCCATTTAAGTTAATATTCATTAAATTTCCGAAGTCGTTCAGAATAACGCAATCGCCGGGAATCGGGAAACATCGTAATAGTTTTGAATTTCGCCGCCACCTTAAATTTTTTTCTGGCGTCTTTCATTCGACGGTTTTTTTTTTCAAAAAACAGATCAAAATGTGCTCGAAACCGAGTCATGATCTGAAATAAAGATTCATATGGACCATCTACCTCGAATTAGTGCTACTAGACATCTGGAAGAACATAATTTGTGATCGCCAAAAAACTCAAAATGAAATATGTCACGGTACGTTCTGTCTTTTTGGGTTTTAGAGGTTTGAGAGCAAGCAGGCAATTTTATCAAGAATAATTTTTTCTGTAAAATCAGAAATAAAAAATTTTTTCCTCTTTCAAACTCCATCCGTGGACACCCAGGGTGCACACGGTCGTCCAATGGACGTCCATTGGACGTCCAGGACCGCTCATAGCATGGTCCATTTATGGTCCATTTACCGGCTGCCGGACGTCCAATGGACGTCCATTGGACGTCCAGGTGCAGCAAAAATGGACCATTTCTGGACCATAAAACGGACCGTAACTGGACGATAAATGGACCATATCTGGACCATGAATGGACCATAATGGCTCATTAATGGACCATTTCTGGACGATAAATGGACCATTTCTGGACGATAAATGGACCATTTCTGGACGATAATTGGACCATTTCTGGACGATAAATGGACCATATCTGGACCATGCACGAACGGCCGACAATCCCGCCATAATGCTTGATAATAAAACAATGATTGAATTTAATTCGCTATAAAATCCAAATTCGGAGAAATATTCAAAATAATCTGTGAACTATTAATTTTTGTGAAAAATTGAATTTATTTCCATCAATTTTTATAACTTATGAAGGTAATTCGTACATGCACTTCAACATAGATATCAATCAAATTCATATCATTTTTATACAGAATGTTCATTATTCAATTTAATTCGTAATCATACATGGGGGGCTTAGGGAGCGCAACTATGAATCATTATTTATACAGAGTACGGAAATACATGTTCTACGATGAAGTGAAACGTGTACTTATAGTTAGTGATTTTAACCGAGCGTCAGCGACTTATAACTCTATCTCTGGACCATTTCTGGACCATTTCTGGACCGTTTCTGGACGATAGATTAAGTTGCTCGCAATGAATGAGAGTTTGCGATTTCGTAAAAACTTCAAAATAATGAATATTATAAATTTTTACAATATTTTTTTCCGTTTTTTGGTTTTACCTATAATATATGAAATTAAAATTAATTTATTGCTTCTACCAGGCGATTAACAATAATTAGAGGACAAAACGAAAATGACACATCAATATACATAATTACATAAATCGTTTAACAACAGATTTCAATAAAAATTTCACATTGGTGTAGTATTTTTATTAGTTTTTGTATGGGTTATGTAATGGTTAACTGAAAAATTATTCAAAATAATAAAATAAACCGTCGGTCGCCATCACATTAAGTATATTCATTTAATCTTATCAACTCGCCGAATCAATTAATTTATTAAAAATGGAATAATTACCAATTTCGATAAATACGAGTATTTTATTTTCAAAGTATCATCCGAAATAGTCCGTTTTCGGCCCGAAAATCGATCGTCTGAAATCGCTCGTTTCTGGACGTCCAATGGACGTCCGTATTCGGCTTGGAAATCGATCATCCGAAATGGTCCAGAGCTGGACGTCCAATGGACGTCCGTTTCCGACCCGAAAATCGATCGTCTGAAATCGCTCGGTTTCTGGACGTCCAATAGACGTCCGTTTTCGGCCCGAAAATCGATCGTCTGAAATCGCTAGTTTCTGGACGTCCAATGGACGTCCGTTTTCGGCTTGAAAATCGATCATGCGAAACGGTCCAGGCCTGGACGTCCAATGGACGTCCGTTTTCGTCCATTTACCATCCTGGATGAAAACAGCCGAATTTGGACGTCCAATGGACGTCCATTGGACGACGTGTGCACGCTGGGCATACTGTATAAAGAAATTGAACCGGGTTCAACCTTAAACTTGGTTCAATTTCCGTTGTTACAATTGTTACAACAATCGTTTCTAAGGAAATTGAACAAAGTTTGAACCCGGTTCAATTTCTTTATACAACGCATAATGATCATTGACTCAAATGGTCATTTAGATAAATGGTCATTAAACTGTCAGTGTGTCTAGGGTATTAGCCTAGTTCTCATGTCCGAATAAATCGCAAAAATATTGCGAATATTTTTGAAATCAGCCAATACGGAGACTTCAAAAAAATCCTTCATAAAGGGAGGCTATATGACTCTCATTCTCTCTCTACCCTTTTAGTAGTTTTCAGATAAGACGGAACGATTATCATAGCCTCCCGTTATGAAGAATTTCTTTGACGTCTCTGTATAAACGTACCAAAGGGGATAGAAAACCATTGTCAAATCGTCGACACGGTCGGCTTTCTAGGATGACCTGAAAAAGGTATTAATCGTTCTTTGCAGAGAGGAAATCAGAAGATTCTAGCGAATCTCGTGTGAGGTTAGAGGCGGCGGCGTCGAGCTGGAACTTGTCGCGTCCGCCTGGGGCCCGGCAGGCCGAACCCGGAACCATCACACATTTCCCTCGCCGTATTCGAGAAAAGCCTCGAAGAAAATGAGGAGTCCAACGGAAAGGAGAGGAGAGAGGGTGCAGATTGGACTGTAGTGCGACAGATCTGGGGGTCTCAGACTGGCACACATTTCGGTGAAATATCCCACGAAACCTCCTCTGGGTCGATAATTCTTTCTGGGGGTCTCAGAATCATTATCACGTTGGCCCAATACGGCTAATTCTACGAGGTGAAAATTCTTGAAATGGCCCTACGCATACAGGTTAGTGCAACAGTTCCTGGGGGTCTCAGACTGTTTCATATTTCGGTGAAATATCCGGTGCAACCCCTCTTGGGCGATAACTTCTGGACCTGTATTCTTTCGGCGTGATAAACCCGGGGATAATATCCCGGCGGACTCTGCGCATGTGCGTCGGGATAAGTACGCTTATCCCCGGCTTTTAGGTGGAGAAAACTGCCGTGATAAGTTATCATCTGGACCGTCAAGTTGCTTGGGTTGCAGACTCAGTGTTGCCAATGTGAGAACGCTAAAGTTACTAGATTTTACTAGTAAAGTTTCTACATTTTTCTTATTTTGTGCGAGTGTGAACTTGCAAATGTCAGTTGTCAAAAGTTTCGATGTTTACATTATGTCGCTTTCGAGGTTATCGACTTATTTATAATGCATAAGGTGGCGATTACAACGAATATTCTCGCAAGAATCACTTTTATACGTGTGTATTGTAATGACGAATCCACCTACGTAAGTACTCATAACCATAATGTGTTAAGATTATTATACCGAACTTGATTATTTTAGGTTCATTTTAAGATCGAACACGAGGTTTAACTTCACTTATGGATTTATTGGCGCTCACGTACCAAGTATTCTAGGATTTATCCGGATACTACCCGCGTTATCAACCAAAAATTAAGTACCTATCATCAAGGAAGAAGCCTCGACAATACATGACCCGTATTGTACAGAAATACATACAAGAGTGACAATTGATGTGTGGCATTGTTATAAATGAAAGAGGATACAATATTACACCCATAATTACACCCTTTATTTTCAAAGGTTTGAATATCGGTAACGTAATGTTACGAGGTAATTCTGTACTTCATGTTTCAGCTTCCGAAGCAAAGTTCCTACTTCGATTCGTCTCCGGTCAAAACTCTAGAGACATTTGTAATAGGGCGAATCGAATTATCCATTTCCACTTCAATTGTATCTAAGAGTTGAACGATTATTGTAACTGGGGAATTCAAGCGGTGACGAGTTTCTTACGTACCTAGGTATACTCTGCCCGTAATCAGTTTTTTTAATAAAAATGAAAATCTTGAATGAAATTCAATAAAATTGACCAATAATAATGTATTTTCAAGTCTGTTATTGAATAAAGTTTGTATAAATTCTTACTATTATTAAAGGTCCTTCTAAAGCACTAAATTAATGAGTGTTAATTATTTTCGCCATACGAACATCTTTATAATTTTCGAAACGTCAGCTTCTTTGTCGACATTCAAAAATTGTTGGTTGCCTAAAACTCCCTTATTAGGAATACCAATTTTTAACGATCCGTTGCAAAGATCCGCCCACCCGTGATGTGATAAACTTATCAGCCGATAGGATTAGGCCTCCTGGGGGTCTCAGAATCATTATCACGTTAGCCCAATTCTGCTAATTCTACGATGTGAATGTGAAAATTCTTGAAAAGGCTCTACGCAAGCAGGTTAGTGCAACAGTTTCTGGGGGTCTCAGACTGTTTCATATTTCGGTGAAATATCCGGTGCAACCCCTCTTGGGCGATAATTTCTGGGAGTCTCAGAGTCATTATTACGTTAGCCCAGTCCTGCTAATTCTTGGGGTATGAATTTCTGAAAATGGCGCTAGGTGAACATGAGAAATGGCCCGGTCGGGCCGCCGCACCAGCGCCAAGGTCAAGCAGGACGAACGCGCCCAGCTGTTTGGGCGAGCGCCCGACTGTGACGTCAGTCTTCAAAGCTAAGCAGCGTTCAGCGCGGCCGGCGTTTGGATGGGTGGCCGCCCGATGCTAGAAGCTAAGCAGCCTCGAGCGCGTCCCGCTTTTGGATGGGTGACCGGCATGTGTCATGTCTGTCGCCGGCGCTAAGCAGCATTTAGCGCGTCCAGCGTTTGGATGGGAGACCCCGATTCTAAGCAGCGTTGAACGCGTCCCGTTTTTTGGATGGACGACCGGCATGCGTCATGCGGGCCGTCGATGCTAGAAGCATCAAACCAAGTATCGAACGCAGCATCGATCACGGTGGCTTCCCATAGGCGGGCGAATACGCCACTCGCAAATTACATGAATTCTGTGCTCGGCTTCTTCAGGCTTAAAAGGCGGGTTCTTCTGGGAGTCTCAGACTAACTTGTGCTTTGAATAGCTTTATTCCTTTTTTCAAGCGAAAATCAGGAAGCTTTGCAAATTGATTCTCTGTCTCAAGAAGTTTTGAGCGTCTTGGACCGCGTTGTCGTTGGAATGAATTACGTTGACATTTCGGCTGTCGTATCGCAGCTTTTTTCAATTAATTCCTGTACGATCGTTAGGAGAAAGTTTTCCGTGTACTTCCGTCTAAAATTCGGAGGGTAATTCTTGAAGAATATCCGCACAATAAAAATTGTGACTTGGCGCGGGTCCGCCAACGTTAAATCCCGATATGGGATCATCGGAATCTGCAATGGAGAGACGCAAGGATGGAACGTTCAGCCACAAAATGAGGTGACCCTTTCGGCTAGAGACAGCCGGTGTCTCTGTTTGAGGAAAAAGAGGGGGGGCACAAGTCCAACGATGATAAAGTACTTGGCAGAAACTTGACCGGGGAAGTCGCCCGGGTCAACGCGACAAAGAATCCAGTTGGGGTGTCAAGCTCTGAAAATGTTTTCCCTGTGCAGGAAAAACCGAGTTTAGACTCGAAGGGTCCGATCTCTCAGTTTGTGGAAAGTCAGAGGTAGCCTAATCCAAGAAAATCTCGGAGTCGGGCCAAAAAGTGCGATCGCTATCGCCAACGCTTCCCCGTCAAAAAGAACAACAGCTTGGGTGGAAAAAACGTGTACAACACGCACAGAAATCGAGAATTCTCGGTTTGGGACCGCTTTTGGGTGTTGTCTAGGACATAATCAGTTCGTTTTACCCATTTAAATGTGCCTGCTTTCCAGAGGTTTTTACAGATCGAGGAGTTTCTTGAAGTTCGTATTTTAGAATAAATACTAGTGCTTACATGTGGGCTATGCACGGCTCCTGTTGTGTGACGATGGAACCGGTGGTTTCCTTCCTGAGTGGAAGGGGTTGTCTTCTATTACTCAGTTACTGGGAATTTACGGGGGACTAGAATAGAATACGAGTACTCGTTACACTTTTGACAATCGAATGCACGTCTTGGATTTTAGGATTTCATAGACATTGTTAGGAAGCAGCATCTGTAATGCTGTGATGATGTGACAGAGAAAAGTGGCCGCTTGACAAACTAGGGTTCGTGATCGATACCAACAAGGCGTCTTATCCCGATCCGGGAATGCAGATTCCTTGTTTTGGAGGTTTTGGTTGAACTCTCTTTCGCTAACTCGGCTCCCTTCAAGAAACAACAAGGAGTTGTTGAGAATTTTCGAAAATTCGAACGAAACAATGCTTGAAAAATTTGAGATTGTGCCAACCTCTAAATCAGCTTGGTCGGGTTGTCCTGCGGAAGTTGCGGGTGTACGTAAACAAGCTGTTTAAAAGAACGAAGCTCTTAGCCTTCGTAAGGTCAAACGGAATTTACGAAGTTCGTATGTTTGCCTAGATCGCTTTTAGCAGTTTTTCAGTGGTGAGAGAAAAATGTTTCGGATGCAGATTGTCCCATCAGCAATACAATTTGGCAATCGAAATTTCCCTTGATGCATCTTGCAGTGGAGAGGGTGTTGAGAGCAAGCGAAAGTTTTATGGTTCTTTGATCAAGAGGAACTTTCCAATAAGCTATCTGAGAGTCATTGCTATCTTCGGCTCGAAATGTTTGCTTCAAACTCGAGGGATTGGGAAATTCTCGTCCGAATTGGCTATACAATGTAAATTTCATACAGAATCGTGTGCGCGGTGTCCGCTTTCCAAATTGAATAACGTAGCAAATTGTACGCGTTACGGTGCGAACATCAAGTATTCTGGGTTTTGCGTCTAATTAGATCCGCAGACAAGATGAAGCTGTTTCCTAATCCCAAGGACACACTCCGGAAACTAATTTCGAGTTAAACAATTCTGTTTTTGGCTGAAATCGGGGAGACATTTGGTGCACTCGATTTTCATGTTTCATGTGGACTGCACAGCCATGGGTTCCATTATCCCATTCATCACAATAAACCGTCCAATAGTTTTTTCAACGTGAATGGATCTCAATGGTCCTCCGTCGACAGCCAACCGCATCGGCTTTAACCTACCATAACTCTGGTGGCAGGTCAGGTCAGGTCAGTTCATCACTCATGCGATGAGGGAAGCTATAACACTTCTGTTCGTTTCACTGTCTACTGCCGCATTCAATCGAATGGAACCAGTTTGAATGGGTGTTTTCACGGAGCGCTTAGCTCTACAAGAGCCGCCGTTGCGCCTTCTCTGTCAACCCCGTAGGGCAAGGAGGAAATGGTTAAATGTTTTCAAAGGTCCTTTTTTCAACTTGAGCCACCACAATCTCGTACAGCACCAATAGAATCCTTCCACAGTTCTCACTCTTCAGGAAAATAGGGTTCCGAAATAGTTCTTTCCCCCAGATTTAACCCAAAAGTTGGTCAACTTAGAGACGGCTAACCCTTCTTCTCATTCGTCTTGAAAATATCCAAATGATTACTATTGAATATGAATTTCGTATATTGAGCCTAAGCAGAACGTCCTCATGGAATAGGCCGCAACCGGTTCTCAATTCAATCGAAAATGCGAGATTTGCGTGACTGCTAACTTGGGATGATAATTACACCGAACTTTGATTCAGGCCAATTAGTAACATTGACGTTCAGAAAACCTTTCGTCGAAGCATCGCGGAAAACCATAAACCGCTGGATTAAGGCCACCTTGAGCAGGGCAGGCGTTGATGGTAACATAGAACGCACTCCACGCGTCATGCCGTTGCCACCAAGACGAAACATGCCGCAGAGTGGTCCAAATCTACAGGTAGCTTCACTACTTTCACCGTTAGCTAATAATGGTGTTTTTTCGTACAAGTCTTAGTTGGTAACCAATAATTAATAATCTTTTCTTGGTTCAAAACATTGTCAGCTTTGCATTGTATTGCATACTTGTGTTTTTTCAAATCCTCAACAGTGAACACGTTAGTACTATCGCAATCGTAGCTTTAAACATCTACATTTGATTGATCTGAGGTCAAGGTGCATAATATAATCGTAAGATCAAACGAACTTACCTAAGTGAAGTTCGATCTTGATTATATGTAGCACCTTGACCGATGATCAGTCCCACCCTACCCATTGGTAGTTACCGTTTTCCCGGAATTGCGACAGTGGCTTTAAAGTAAATGAAGTCGTGATGGCATAGCGTCAGGAGTGTCCTACTAGCGCCATCTGCCCGAAGTCTTTTGACTTTGGAATTGTGTGAGTTTGGGGCATTAAGGAGGGTACTACATTTGATTGATCATCGGTCAAGGTGCTACATATAATCAAGATCGAACTTCACTTAGGTAAGTTCGTTTGATCTTACGATAAAGACACATGACCATTCATGAAAAACAGTACAATAATGCAAAATTTCCAAAAAAGAACAAATTAAATTTTCGAATTCACCGTTTTTTCCAGACCCCCACAACATCGTACCGTTGAAGAAACACTCTGTATAATACTTACTAATCATAAAGATGAAATGAAATATTCTCCTATTTCAGAAGCGATTAACTTCAGACGATATGGATTATGAAAATTTGGATGAGCTGATTGAATATTACTTCCATTTGGGATTGCAGCAAAGAGAAATAATTCTATTCCTTTTACAACATAACATTAATATTGGTTCCGCAACTCTGAAAAGGCATTTGAAAAAACTAAATTTGTTTCGTAGAAAAAATTATACCCCGTTTGAGCAAGTTGTAAACTTTATCCGCTCACAAATACTATCATCAGGCCAATTACATGGATACCGGTGGATGCATCGTAAATGTCTACAATCAGGCATAAACGTTAGACAAAAAACGATTCGTATGTTATTGAGAAATATGGATTCTAACAACGTTGCTGCGAGAAGTAGAGGTAGACTTCAAAGAAGACATTATTTTAATAAAGGTCCCAACTATCTATGGCACGTTGACGGTTACGATAAATTGAAACCTTACGGTATATGTATTAGCGGCTGTATAGACGGCTTTTCTCGAAAGATATTATGGTTGAAAGCGGGATCTACTAATAATGACCCAAAAGTAATAGCGGGCTACTACATCGAAACAATAAAAGATATGAAAGGTTACCCCCTATGTGTAAGAGCGGATCTGGGTACAGAAAATGGCCACATAAAAGATATGCAATCATTTTTTCATGGCATCAACGGTAATGATGAATCACATAGAACACACTACCTCCATTCCTCTATGGAACGAGTCATTCTAACCAAAGAATTGAATCTTGGTGGTGTATCCTCCGAAAACACAACAGTCAGTTTTGGATGAACACATTTCAAAAACTGAGAGATGACGGGATGTTCAACGGTACTTTTTTGGATAAATCTCTCATCCAGTATTGCTTTATGGACTTAATACAAGTGAGTATAATATGTATACATACCTAGCTGGTAATTGGTACATATCCGTATAAAATTATCACAGACCGTCCGGCCTACGCAAACCTCTTGCGCTACGTTGCGTTGCCGCACCGTTGACGTTTGGCGATTTTTGATTGGTGACAGTGGCGGGGTGTTTCATACAGTCCAATTTTTAAGAGATGGAACTTACGTCACGAATTTAATAACGAGTTTCGCGCTACGTTATTAACGAGGCAGTACATGTTGAAAAGAGACATTACTGACATTCATGTCTTCCCAAAACTTCCATAAGAATGCATGAGAATGATGAAGATAGCTGCATAAATTACTTCTTAGTGCACAACCTACATTCGCTGTCAAACTAAATTGTCAACTGTAAGATTGTGTCAAGAACTGATATTGAGTATTCCCCTGATAATTTTATTTCTGAACGACTTCGGGTCACTCTAACCTTCCCCCGGTGCGTTTCTGAACGCTCTCCTGTGTGTTTTAATTACTCTTCACTTCAGAAAATGTTAAAATTCTTGCTGAACTAGCCATGACGTCATTTACAGAGAAAACATTCGCGACATACGTCACCGTTGGCGTTCGTACCACTAAAATTGATGACGTCGGTTCCTTTTTTCAAAAATTGGACTGTACCTAACTTTACTATAATCTCTTCCAAATGTATCTCCCGGAAAGCAATAAAACCTTAATCAAGTCTTGAACACTTTTGGATCATCTAGCACGATCTCCTTTCATACGCGAGACGATTTCAGAACGTAACGCAGTGTCTGAGTTCGGGGCATAGAGGCAATTTTTATGTCGTGACGAGCCGCCGGACAGATTTAGTTCGAACGAACCAATGGTGTCCGACTTCGGTTTGAATCGGCAGCACGGCAGCCAATGGAGTAGGTGAAATTTGTCATGATTACGGTGTCATGACATACAAATTTGGTTCTATGTTATGTTAACTTGTATTGCTTTCCGGGATATACATTCGGAATAGATCTTTTGGAAACGAGTAATGTGTAAATTCATTGTAGGAAGAACTGGACATTGTTGCGGCGGAATGGAATACACATACTATCAGAAAATCCCGAAACGCTATTTCCCCTAGCGGACGACCGGACATTTTATATAGTTTTCCAGAAATCTTTGACTGTACGGATTACCTAACTTCAATTCAAGATAATTATGTTGAAAGTTGTGAAGATCAGTGCTCTTTTTTGAATAATTCTTGTTCCGATCAAGATGTTTACAATTTGTGTGAAGTTCTCTCTGTAGAAATGGCCATCCATAAGGCTAACGATGTATATGACGCGCTTAATTCTTACATCACTTTACGTAATGAAATCCACATATTGTTAGATGTATAATTATAGTCGGATGGCGGTGTTCTATATTTTATTGTGTTTTTTTGACATCGTCTAATGTATTAAAACAGGTTTGGGAGGAATACGTTATCTTGAATCTTCAATGTATATGTATGTAGGTACTAATAAAGACAAAAGCACCACCTTCGCTTAAAATTTAAGCAGAGCTCAAACATTAGCAACCATTGTTATCAATCGTAGTCAAGGTTCACGCTCGACATAAATTTTAAGCGAAACCGGTGCAGTTGACCCATAGAAAACCTATAAGGCTATGAAATGTATAATAAGAAACTAATTTTAAGTTAGTCTTGATTGTGTAATCAACAAAAAAAATATTAAAAATTCAATAATTTAATGATGTCCATTTATTCAACACTTAAGTAAACATGTTAAAAAAATTAGTACTTATAGATACAGTGCCATGTAAAACAAGAAGCAACTGCACATAGACAAAATCGAAACGAAACAAGTTTTATTGCGCAGCTCTCACTTTTAAATCACCCCTTAAATCGCGACTACGTTCACAATTACCCATTTTCGAGTTGTGTATATTTATCGATTCAACACATTTTTCCACGCATGTGGTGAATTGATCTCTTCGAACCAGGACCAACTTTTAAGGGGGCTTAACAGTAGCATCAAGTAGCTACAGTAGGTCCAAACCTTTTTTCATTATCTACTAGTTGGCTGATTTCATCATTCTGTATCTGCTCCTCAGTTTTTGTAAAAAGAGACGGAATGATGAAAATAACCAACTAGGACTAAAAACTGGATTGAACACACTGTAGCATTTGATAGGAGCTGCGCACGAATAGAGGTGTATTAGTTTAAAAACAGACAAAAAAACAAATAAAAATAAATGAAATAAGAACAAAACAAAACAAAACAAAGATATAAATTAATAAGGAACTCCTCTCATAAATAACAAAAGTTTTGACTAACAATTATTTTTAAATACCTTCACAGTCTAAAATATAATCCCTGAAATATGTTATGGCTCGATTTTCAGCCTGCCTTTGGTTCGACCCTATGTCAGAGTATGAAATATTTTTGAATAGACTTTCCATTACATCAGAAGTTATCACCAATCTATTTTCGCATAAAATCTTTTTGAAAAAATTTGAATAGGCTTTAATCTTTGATAATAAATCGCATGTTTTTAAACCCTCCGTGAATTGATCCAAAGCTGCATTTATTCTTTGGAAAACGTAGAAGTTTATTGTATCTAAAAACCAAAAGTATTATGATGATACCGTATGAACGTACATGAAATTCCGAATTATTACCATTCATGATTCTCCATTTATCCTGTTCATTTCGTATATAATGACATCCATCTATGGTAAAAATTGGATCTGTCATTAGTTCTTGGAGGTCATTTAGACTGGTGGCGTCTTGAAAACGAATTAAAATATCCTTAACGTCAGATTCCACATCCTCCAAAGTAGGGACCGTATTTTGCGTCCCATAAGCTACAATAGAAAATAAGGTCTCCGAAAAGAAATGGGGGCCAGGACCGCCATGAACCAACGACAAAGCAATGATTCTGCCTGCTTCGAAGTAGTGTTTTTTCCTTAAGACGGTTGTTCTTCAAGGATAGATTTTTTTTCTGGAGTCCAATGAATAACTCGCTGTCATTTAAATATTTTAAAAGCATGCGAAACATCCCCCGTGTAGGACCTCCTTCATCGACGGCCCCTTCGGAAATTCCTTCTGTATCGCTGAATTTTACCGAAATTTTACTAAATGGGCAAAATCCTCTTCTTCTCATTGCCCTCATGGCACATCCGAAGACATCATTTCTAAAGATATTGAATTTTGAAAGTTTCTCGGAGTCTTTCTTGTTTTGTAAATTGAGAATTATGGCCTGCAGTGACCCCTCATCTTCTCGAAGCACTGCTACAGGTGGTATGGTAATATTTGTATTATTAACAATGGTGTTAGGGTTGATGGAGTCATCAATAGTGTCGGACGTTTGATTTTGGCTATCTGTCTCATCTAGAATACTATTCACGAGAATGGTGAATTCGATAACATCAGTTCCTAAAACGATGTCCGGTTGGTTAGGGAGTGGCACAACTGGGATCAGGCTGTTAACTGCAATAAATATTAAATTATGTAATACATAAAAAAATTTACAGGGTGCTCCGAGAAATTCCGAAACACTTTGTGTAATTTTTTACCCGGTCCTGTATCAGTTAATGGAAACGCGTCATCTTTCCAATCATCCTGAAACTGATGAAACAATATAATGAATGCCTATGATACATAATCAATTAATGAACGTACGTAATCCACTGGAAGCGATTGATCCATTTCCACATTTTCTATAATGGCTATGTTCATGATCTTGTCATCCTGGAATTTTCGTAACAGACCAAGAAGTATAGTATGCATTTTAGGTATATGATGAGTATTCAGGTGTTCAAAGGGTTTTTGGTTGAGTTCGCCATGAGCCATGATAGAAGACATTTTTGCCGTATAAATGTATACTGTTTGTCATGGTCAATGTGACTCAAAAACGGATTGAACACTTATTGGTATTTTGATTAGGTATAAATGAATTGAATATACATATAAGAGAGAAAGTTTAATTTACCAGTTTTCGAGAAGGTATATCCTCTGCAACAATTGTGCAGGTTTTTTCCTTGCTGGCTAAGTAAAACCTCAATTTAGTCAGACCTGTTTCTTCGAGTATCTGACCTACGGTAGAATCTTCATCAATAGTTTGAGACTTGAAATCGATTAAATCGATTGAGAATTTTTCAATTGGACCTTTTTTAGAAATTCCTTTCGGAAAGAATTTATCTTTCGCTATATTTAAAATATAGTCTTTCTTGGCGGTTTTAGGAACTGTAATTTTTCTGGTCCCTCCTCCACCGCCTTCTCGAACCTGACGAAGTCTGTCTCCATCGCAGCTACACAGCCACCCGATCTCAATTTGCTTCATTTCTGGAAAATTGTTGCTTTTCCGTTTATTTTTCCCAATGAAAGCCTGATCTTCATCGTCATCGATGCCTCTTCCCCATTTGCGTTTCAAAATATTTACGTATTTATGTTTTTTATTCAATAAATCATGGTTTTCGCCCCATTTTATGTTGCAAAATTTCTTTACAGAAACTCTATCTCCATATTTCGGGAGAAATTCTGAGAGTTGGTTGTCATCCATTAATAGGATAATATGCCGGTCCACCTAACAGATCATTGGCGATTAGAGTTAGGTAACTATGCAAAAGAGAATGGCGGAGTTCTTTATTTCATATCCTGTATGCGGGGCATGACAATTTAGGAAAGTTAGGTTGAGATTCAGTTATATTTGACAGTTTTTTCACAAAAAAACTAGAGATGGCTGGCTTGAACAATCAACGAAAATCCCCTACAGGCAGATCATGTTTCTTTTTAGAATATTGCTATCCCCGAAAGGACTCCGCCATTCAATTGTGGCAACAATCAGACAATAATAAAATTTATTACAACAAATAAATGTTGGTTGTATCGTTCTATCTCCGTTCTTCTATTAGTTGTCAAAATGAGACAGAATGATAGTCACAAACACCATCAAACACTTATGAAAGATTTATTTGATGTCTTAAGGCGACGGTCAAATTGTCACAAGTTGCCTATTTTTTGACAAGAATTAATTTATGGTTACATTTTCAAATTACTGACTAACAATTCCGGTTGAAATGAATAATAAAGGGTCAAAAACAGCGCTCTCACTTAAAATTTGAGTGAAACTTGAACCTTAGCAACAATTGTTGTCAACAATCGTGGTCTAGGCTTAAGCGCCGCTTAATTTTCAAGTGAGCCACTTTGCAGTTGGCCCAAAGGCTCACATTCAAAGTTACACTTAGCTAATCTGGAGGTTAACCATAGGTGGAAATACTGGGCTTTACAGATAAAGGCATTAGAAGAAATTATATCAATTATGCGCTTCTTTCTATACAAGCTATTTTTATGGAGTCATAATGTACAGCACTTTTTGGCAAAAATGGAAAATCCGAGGAAAAATCCAAGTTGACAAAAAGTGTCATCTTGAATCGTATTTCCGATAAGAAAAGAGAACGAATGGGTGAAAGGGCACACAAAACTATAATAACAAGAACAGATTGTTTTGAATTGCTACAATGTGAGTACATTTATATTTAATTTTATAAAAAATTTATGTTTTCATCACCTGAAATCGATCTTTTCTCGCAAAATAAAATAGCTTACATTGTATACACTTTCCAAAATAAACTGGCCATCACGTGAACGCCAAAGTACCTGACAAATAAATACCTGTCGTTGTTCAATGGTTATCAATGTTTTTCAATTAAATTTTGCTTAGCAACTTAGTTCACGTGATGACCAGTTTATCTTGGAAAAAAAATACGCATATGTAAAAATATCACGATAATACACAGTAGTTTTAAAGTCTTATCGGAAACGGATTCTGGTCGAAAAGTATGCAATCCGTCACAAAATTTGAGCGTTGCCTTATACCCTAGACACACTGAGACTTTAATGGTCATTAAGTCCTCAATTCTCAATTTATATTTAGTGTGTCACCTAGGATTTTTTGTAATGATCATTCAAAACGCCATTTAAGTTAATATTCCTTAAATTTCCGAAGTCGTTCAGAATAACGCAATCGCCGGGAATCGGGAAACATCGTAATAGTTTTGAATTTCGCCGCCACCTTAAATTTTTTTCTGGCGTCTTTCATTCGACGGTTTTTTTTTTCAAAAAACAGATCAAAATGTGCTCGAAACCGAGTCATGATCTGAAATAAAGATTCATATGTCCCATCTACCTCGAATTAGTGCTACTAGACATCTGGAAGAACATAATTTGTGATCGCCAAAAAACTCAAAATGAAATATGTCACGGTACGTTCTTTCTTTTTGGGTTTTAGAGGTTTGAGAGCAAGCAGGCAATTTTATCAAGAATAATTTTTTCTGTAAAATCAGAAATAAAAAATTTTTTCCTCTTTCAAACTCCATCCGTGGACATACTGTATAAAGAAATTGAACCGGGTTCAACCTTAAACTTGGTTCAATTTCCGTTGTTACAATTGTTACAACAATCGTTTCTAAGGAAATTGAACAAAGTTTGAACCCGGTTCAATTTCTTTATACAACGCATAATGATCATTGACTCAAATGGTCATTTAGATAAATGGTCATTAAACTGTCAGTGTGTCTAGGGTATTAGCCTAGTTCTCATGTCCGAATAAATCGCAAAAATATTGCGAATATTTTTGAAATCAGCCAATACGGAGACTTCAAAAAAATCCTTCATAAAGGGAGGCTATATGACTCTCATTCTCTCTCTACCCTTTTAGTAGTTTTCAGATAAGACGGAACGATTATCATAGCCTCCCGTTATGAAGAATTTCTTTGACGTCTCTGTATAAACGGCTCAAAAATCGAAGGTGAATTAAAAATAATTGGTTTTTTCTTTGGATTTATTCGGCCATGAGAACTAGGCATTATGGTATGGATATGTATGTATGTACTAGTGTAATTTTAGGAGTCAACTTTACTTTTTCACTTCTCATTCTTTGGATTCTTTCTTCGGGTATGCCTCTACTTCTGAGAAATTCACCAAGTTCATCTTGGCTCATTCCGTCTGATGACATATTGGAAATAATGTTTTTCAATCTACGGGAGATATAAACATTGGTTAGGTCATATGTTATAGATTTACCATCAATATAAAACTATAAAATCATGTTATTTAAATTTTGACCGGCAACGATTGTCACCTAATATCGAACGTGATGTAGAAGTTGAAGAGAATACAGAACAATGTGTTCAAGCCGATTTTTATTTCTATAGTTCGCTTTTTTCATGATTCTGATTCTGATAATTGTAAAAAGAGACAAGATGAAATCAGTCAATTAGGAACGAAAATCTGTTTGAACAAACGGTACTTCATACATATGACAATAATATCATTCTGTCTTCTTTTGACAACTACAAGAACGGAGAAAGAACGACTGTTACATCCTCCTGTTTTGGAAAGTGATTTTGATCAAATAAATTCTTCAAGTCAAAAATTATTTGGAAGACAATGACGCATTTTGATTGGCATTACCTACCTACATATTATACTAGTCGTAACTTTGTTATGAGGAACTAGATTTTGGGATTTTAGTAACTTTTGCCCTGTAACACTGACTTTTTACCCTAAGTTTGCTGTGAGTTGGGCTCTTAAAAGTTGGGTTAGCTATTTTTTTAATAACTTTGAATGAGTCTATGGCTTTGCGATGACGGATCGTTGGGATAATGGTCCGTAAGGGATAATCTGACAATCAGCTGATCGCTTGGCGTCTGTCATTAAAGTATACAAAGTAGCTAAAAAGTTTTTATTTTTGTGTTATGCAGAAGCAAACTGGTATCGGGTGAGAAATAATAACTAGCTATGTCCATAACGACATGTATAAAAAATGCCATATAAACACCTGTAACAGAAGAAGAGCGAATGTGGAGAAAACCCGTTACAAAATTTATGAGCACTACTTGTATACTTTGATGACAGACGCCAAGCGATCAGCTGATTGTCAAGTTATCCCTTACGGACCATTATTCCTACGATCCGTCATCGCAAAGCCATAGACTCCTTTGAATTTCCAACCTATTCAAACGTATCCAGTCTTTTAATTGTTGAATGAAATAACTTCATCTCTATATTTTTCTGTTCAAATTCAAGTTCAAATTCCGTTAAAACATTTCTCCTCAACTTTTTCTCTTTTTTCTCAAGATTTTCCTGAAAACTATGCCACAAGTGCCTGTAATTTAATTTTTTCATTATTTTCTACTTCCCTAGCTGTAATGCAGTGATGTGCCTTTTCTTTTATTGTGTTGTTTTACCTTGATTTATTAACGATATTTAAAAATGATTAGAAATTAGTTACAATTACATTGAACGTTAATTGAGCTAACTTTACACTAGGCAACTTTGTTGTATTCTTAATTAATATCTAAAATTAGAAAATGAGATGAGAACTTACTTTCCATCAGAGGTAACGGTACATACACACTCACACCCCTCACGGTATTAACGTAGAACTATGGGAAATCTATATGGTAGTCGACAAATAACGCAACCGGATGAGATATTTAAGTCAACCGGTTGAGATATTTCACGCGACCGGTCGAGATATTTAATTCAACCGGTCGAGATATTTAAGTCAACCGGTTGAGATAATAAGTCAACCGGTTGAGATAATAAGTCAACCGGTCGAGATAAAAAATAAAAATGTGGTGATCCTCCAGCGCTTCCGTAGATTTGAGCATCTTTTATTCGGGTCAAATTCGTCCTAGGACGATATTATCGTCTGTAGTGACGCGAACTGAACCGTCTTCTAACTCGCTTAAAAGTGCTCCGAATCGAAAATTTCTTTAAAAACCGTGCTTTTCAGGTCGATTTGAGCACCTTTAATTCGGGTCAAATTCGTCCTAGGACGATATTTTCGTCTGTAGTGACGCGAACTGAACCGTCTCCTAACTCGCTTAAAAGTGCTCCGAATCGAAAATTTCTTTAAAAACCGTGCTTTTCAGGTCGATTTGAGCATCTTTTATTCGGGTCAAATTCGTCCTAGGACGATATTATCGTCTGTAGTGACGCGAACTGAACCGTCTTCTAACTCGCTTAAAAGTGCTCCGAATCGAAAATTTCTTTAAAAACCGTGCTTTTCAGGTCGATTTGAGCATCTTTTATTCAGGTCAAATTCGTCCTAGGACGATATTATCGTCTGTAGTGACGCGAACTGAACCGTCTTCTAACTCGCTTAAAAGTGCTCCGAATCGAAAATTTCTTAAAAAACCGTGCTTTTCAGGTCGATTTGAGCATCTTTTATTCGGGTCAAATTCGTCCTAGGACGATATTATCGTCTGTAGTGACGCGAACTGAACCGTCTTCTAACTCGCTTAAAAGTGCTCCGAATCGAAAATTTCTTTAAAAACCGTGCTTTTCAGGTCGATTTGAGCATCTTTTATTCGGGTCAAATTCGTCCTAGGACGATATTATCGTCTGTAGTGACGCGAACTGAACCGTCTTCTAACTCGCTTAAAAGTGCTCCGAATCGAAAATTTCTTTAAAAACCGTGCTTTTCAGGTCGATTTGAGCATCTTTTATTCGGGTCAAATTCGTCCTAGGACGATATTATCGTCTGTAGTGACGCAAACTGAACCGTCTTCTAACTCGCTTAAAAGTGCTCCGAATCGAAAATTTCTTTAAAAACCGTGCTTTTCAGGTCGATTTGAGCATCTTTTATTCGGGTCAAATTCGTCCTAGGACGATATTATCGTCTGTAGTGACGCGAACTGAACCGTCTTCTAACTCGCTTAAAAGTGCTCCGAATCGAAAATGTCTTTAAAAACCGTGCTTTTCAGGTCGATTTGAGCATCTTTTATTCGGGTCAAATTCGTCCTAGGACGATATTATCGTCTGTAGTGACGCGAACTGAACCGTCTCCTAACTCGCTTAAAAGTGCTCCGAATCGAAAATTTCTTTAAAAACCGTGCTTTTCAGGCCGATTTGAGCATCTTTAATTCGGGTCAAATTCGTCCTAGGACGATATTTTCGTCTGTAGTGACGCGAACTGAACCGTCTCCTAACTCGCTTAAAAGTGCTCTGAATCGAAAATTTCTTTAAAAACCGTGCTTTTCAGGTCGATTTGAGCATCTTTTATTCGGGTCAAATTCGTCCTAGGACGATATTATCGTCTGTAGTGACGCGAACTGAACCGTCTTCTAACTCGCTTAAAAGTGCTCCGAATCGAAAATTTCTTTAAAAACCGTGCTTTTCAGGTCGATTTGAGCATCTTTTATTCGGGTCAAATTCGTCCTAGGACGATATTATCGTCTGTAGTGACGCGAACTGAACCGTCTTCTAACTCGCTTAAAAGTGCTCCGAATCGAAAATTTCTTTAAAACCCGTGCTTTTCAGGTCGATTTGAGCATCTTTTATTCGGGTCAAATTCGTCCTAGGACGATATTATCGTCTGTAGTGACGCGAACTGAACCGTCTTCTAACTCGCTTAAAAGTGCTCCGAATCGAAAATTTCTTAAAAAACCGTGCTTTTCAGGTCGATTTGAGCATCTTTTATTCGGGTCAAATTCGTCCTAGGACGATATTATCGTCTGTAGTGACGCGAACTGAACCGTCTTCTAACTCGCTTAAAAGTGCTCCGAATCAAAAATTTCTTCAAAAACCGTGCTTTTCAGGTCGATTTGAGCATCTTTTATTCGGGTCAAATTCGTCCTAGGACGATATTAACGTCTGTAGTGACGCGAACTGAACCGTCTTCTAACTCGCAATTCGTCCTAGGACGATATTATCGTCTGTAGTGACGCGAACTGAACCGTCTTCTAACTCGCTTAAAAGTGCTCCGAATCGAAAATTTCTTTAAAAACCGTGCTTTTCAGGTCGATTTGAGCATCTTTTATTCGGGTCAAATTCGTCCTAGGACGATATTAACGTCTGTTGTGACGCGAACTAAACCGTCTTCTAACTCGCTTAAAAGTGCTCCGAATCGAAAATTTCTTTAAAAACCGCGCTTTTCAGGTCGATTTGAGCATCTTTTATTCGGGTCAAATTCGTCCTAGGACGATATTATCGTCTGTAGTGACGCGAACTGAACCGTCTCCTAACTCGTTTAAAAGTGCTCCGAATCGAAAATTTCTTTAAAAACCGTGCTTTTCAGGTCGATTTGAGCATCTTTTATTCGGGTCAAATTCGTCCTAGGACGATATTATCGTCTGTAGTGACGCGAACTGAACCGTCTCCTAACTCGCTTAAAAGTGCTCCGAATTGAAAATTTCTTTAAAAACCGTGCTTTCCAGTACGATTTGAGCATCTTTTATTCGGGTCAAATTCGTCCTAGGACGATATTATCGTCTGTAGTGACGCGAAGTAAACCGTCTTCTAACTCGCTTAAAAGTGCTCCGAATCAAAAATTACTTCAAAAATCGTGCTTTTCAGGTCGATTTGAGCATCTTTTATTCGGGTCAAATTCGTCCTAGGACGTTATTAACGTCTGTAGTGAGGCGAACTAAACCGTCTCCCAACTCGCTTAAAAGTGCTCCGAATCAAAAATTTCTCTAAAAACCGTGCTTTTCAGGTCGATTTGAGCATCTTTTATTCGGGTCAAATTCGTCCTAGGACGATATTAACGTCTGTAGTGACGCGAACTGAACAGTCTCCTAACTCGCTTAAAAGTGCTCCGAATCGAAAATTTCTTCAAAAACCGTGCTTTTCAGGTCGATTTGAGCATCTTTTATTCGGGTCAAATTCGTCCTAGGACGATATTAACGTCTGTAGTGACGCGAAGTAAACCGTCTTCTAACTCGCTTAAAAGTGCTCCGAATCGAAAATTTCTTCAAAAACCGTGCTTTCCAGTACGATTTGAGCATCTTTTATTCGGGTCAAATTCGTCCTAGGACGATATTATCGTCTGTAGTGACGCGAAGTAAACCGTCTTCTAACTCGCTTAAAAGTGCTCCGAATCAAAAATTACTTCAAAAATCGTGCTTTTCAGGTCGATTTGAGCATCTTTTATTCGGGTCAAATTCGTCCTAGGACGTTATTAACGTCTGTAGTGACGCGAACTAAACCGTCTCCCAACTCGCTTAAAAACGCTCCGAATCAAAAATTTCTCTAAAAACCGTGCTTTTCAGGTCGATTTGAGCATCTTTTATTCGGGTCAAATTCGTCCTAGGACGATATTAACGTCTGTAGTGACGCGAAGTAAACCGTCTTCTAACTCGCTTAAAAGTGCTCCGAATCGAAAATTTCTTGAAAAACCGTGCTTTTCAGGTCGATTTGAGCATCTTTTATTCGGGTCAAATTCGTCCTAGGACGATATTATCGTCTGTAGTGACGCGAACTGAACCGTCTCCTAACTCGCTTAAAAGTGCTCCGAATCGAAAATTTCTTTAACAACCGTGCTTTTCAGGTCGATTTGAGCATCTTTTATTCGGGTCAAATTCGTCCTAGGACGATATTAACGTCTGTAGTGACGCGAACTGAACCGTCTCCTAACTCGCTTAAAAGTGCTCCGAATCGAAATTTTTTTAAAAAACCGTGCTTTTCAGGTCGATTTTAGCATCTTTTATTCGGGTCAAATTCGTCCTAGGACGATATTATCGTCTGTAGTGACGCGAACTGAACCGTCTCCTAACTCGCTTAAAAGTGCTCCGAATCGAAAATTTCTTTAACAACCGTGCTTTTCAGGTCGATTTGAGCATCTTTTATTCGGGTCAAATTCGTCCTAGGACGATATTAACGTCTGTAGTGACGCGAACTGAACCGTCTCCTAACTCGCCTAAAAGTGCTCCGAATCGAAAATTTCTTTAAAAACCGTGCTTTTCAGGTCGATTTGAGCATCTTTTATTCGGGTCAAATTCGTCCTAGGACGATATTAACGTCTGTAGTGACGCGAACTGAACCGTCTCCTAACTCGCTTAAAAGTGCTCCGAATCGAAAATTTCTTGAAAAACCGTGCTTTTCAGGTCGATTTGAGCATCTTTTATCCGGGTCAAATTCGTCCTAGGACGATATTAACGTCTGTAGTGACGCGAACTGAACCGTCTCCTAACTCGCTTAAAAGTGCTCCGAATCGAAAATTTCTTTAAAAACCGTGCTTTTCAGGTCGATTTGAGCATCTTTTATTCGGGTCAAATTCGTCCTAGGACGATATTAACGTCTGTAGTGACGCGAACTAAACCGTCCTCTAACTCGCTTAAAAGTGCTCCGAATCAAAAATTTCTTGAGAAACCGTGCTTTTCAGGTCGATTTGAGCATCTTTTATTCGGGTCAAATTCGTCCTAGGACGATATTATCGTCTGTAGTGACGCGAACTGAACCGTCTTCTAACTCGCTTAAAAATGCTCCGAATCAAAAATTTCTTTAAAAACCGTGCTTTTCAGGTCGATTTGAGCATCTTTTATTCGGGTCAAATTCGTCCTAGGACGATATTAACGTCTGTAGTGACGCGAACTAAACCGTCTTCTAACTCGCTTAAAAGTGCTCCGAATCGAAAATTTCTTGAAAAACCGTGCTTTTCAGGTCGATTTGAGCATCTTTTATTCGGGTCAAATTCGTCCTAGGACGATATTAACGTCTGTAGTGACGCGAACTAAACCGTCTTCTAACTCGCTTAAAAGTGCTCCGAATCGAAAATTTCTTCAAAAACCGTGCTTTTCAGGTCGATTTGAGCATCTTTTATTCGGGTCAAATTCGTCCTAAGACGATATTAACGTCTGTAGTGACGCGAACTAAACCGTCTTCTAACTCGCTTAAAAGTGTTCCGAATCAAAAATTTCTTTAAAAACCGTGCTTTTCAGGTCGATTTGAGCATCTTTTATTCGGGTCAAATTCGTCCTAGGACGATATTAACGTCTGTAGTGACGCGAACTAAACCGTCTTCTAACTCGTTTAAAAGTGCTCCGAATCGAAAATTTCTTGAAAAACCGTGCTTTTCAGGTCGATTTGAGCATCTTTTATTCGGGTCAAATTCGTCCTAGGACGATATTATCGTCTGTAGTGACGCGAACTGAACCGTCTCCTAACTCGCTTAAAAGTGCTCCGAATCGAAAATTTCTTTAACAACCGTGCTTTTCAGGTCGATTTGAGCATCATTTATAGGGGTTAAATTCGTCCTAGGACGATATTATCGTCTGTAGTGACGTGAACTGAACCGTCTTCTAACTCGCTTAAAAGTGCTCCGAATCGAAAATTTCTGTAAAAACCGTGCTTTTCAGGTCGATTTGAGCATCTTTTATTCGGGTCAAATTCGTCCTAGGACGATATTAACGTCTGTAGTGACGCGAACTAAACCGTCTTCTAACTCGCTTAAAAGTGCTCCGAATCGAAAATTTCTTGAAAAACCGTGCTTTTCAGGTCGATTTGAGCATCTTTTATCCGGGTCAAATTCGTCCTAGGACGATATTATCGTCTGTAGTGACGTAAACTGAACCGTCTTCTAACTCGCTTAAAAGTGCTCCGAATCGAAAATTTCTTCAAAAACCGTGCTTTTCAGGTCGATTTGAGCATCTTTTATTCGGGTCAAATTCGTCCTAGGACGATATTATCGTCTGTAGTGACGTGAACTGAACCGTCTTCTAACTCGCTTAAAAGTGCTCCGAATCGAAAATTTCTCTAAAAACCGTGCTTTTCAGGTCGATTTGAGCATCTTTTATTCGGGTCAAATTCGTCCTAGGACGATATTAACGTCTGTAGTGACGCGAACTAAACCGTCTTCTAACTCGCTTCAAAGTGCTTCGAATCGAAAATTTCTTGAAAAACCGTGCTTTTCAGGTCGATTTGAGCATCTTTTATCCGGGTCAAATTTGTCCTAGGACGATATTATCGTCTGTAGTGACGTGAACTGAACCGTCTTCTAACTCGCTTAAAAGTGCTCCGAATCGAAAATTTCTTTAAAAACCGTGCTTTTCAGGTCGATTTGAGCATCTTTTATTCGGGTCAAATTCGTCCTAGGACGATATTATCGTCTGTAGTGACGTGAACTGAACCGTCTTCTAACTCGCTTAAAAGTGCTCCGAATCGAAAATTTCTTCAAAAACCGTGCTTTTCAGGTCGATTTGAGCATCTTTTATTCGGGTCAAATTCGTCCTAGGACGATATTGACGTCTGTAGTGACGCGAACTAAACCGTCTTCTAACTCGCTTAAAAGTGCTCCGAATCGAAAATTTCTTCAAAAACCGTGCTTTTCAGGTCGATTTGAGCATCTTTTATTCGGGTCAAATTCGTCCTAGGA